>JAJIBD010026295.1:0-100782 GCA_021461705.1 Cryptotis parvus
ACCAAACTGAGAGCCAAGGATATGGGAGATATCTGGGATATGTGGGGGCAAAACCAAATGCCCAACTACAGATGAGTGGGTCAAGAAGTTGTGCTACTCAAAAATCAGATCAAAATGGATTAAAGATCTCCATATCAGACCTGAATCCATAAAGTACATTGAAGAAAATATAGGAAAAACCCTCCATGACATTGAAGCTAAAGGTATCTTCAAAGGTGAAACATCACTAACAAAGCAACTAGAAGAAAAGATAAACATATGGGACTACATGAAACTAAAAGCTTCTGCACCTCAAAAGAAACAGTGACTAAGATACAAAAAGCAGTCCACAGAATGGGAAAGAATATTCACCCAATACCCATCTGATAATGGGTTAATATCCAGGATAAATCAGGCACTGGTAGAACTTTACAAGAAGAGAACAAAACAACCCCATCAAAAAATGGGGAGAAGAAATGAACAGAAACTTCAGCAAGGAAGAAATTCGAATGGCCAAAAAACATATGAAAAAATGCTCATCATCACTAATCATCAGAGAGATGCAAATCAAAAACAACAATGAGAGATCATTTTACACCACAGAGACTGGCACATATTCAAAAGAGCAAGAACAACAAGTGCTTGGTGGATGTGGGGGAAAAGGGGACACTCATCCATTGTTGGTGGGAATGCCGGGCTGGTACAGCCTTTTCTGGAAAACAATATGGACATTCCTCCAAAGACTAGAAATTGAACTCCCCATTTGACCCAGCCATACCACTCCTGGGAATCTACTCCGGGAAGCCAAAAATACGCAGCGGAAACACCATCCCTACTTTTATGTTCATAGCAGCATTATTCACAATAGCCAGAATCTGGAAGCAACCAGAGTGCCCTGAAAATCGATGACTGGATAAAGAAGCTTTGGTACATCTACACAATGGAATACTATGCAGCTGTTAGGAAAAATGAAGTTATAAAATTTGCCTATAAATGGATGGACATGGAGAAGATTATGTTGAGCTGAAATTAGCCAGAAGGAGAGAGACAGATACAGAATGACTGCATTTATCTGCATGACATAAATATATATGTACATATTATGATACCAATATCCAAGGTCAAGTGAAACATGTATCAGGGAGGTCTTGTCAAAGGTGGAAATTATCACAAACTTGTGGGAGTCAGAGGCTAGGTAAGACAGAAAATGGAACAGTGTGCTAACAATTGTCGAGGGTACTAATGCCAACCTAGAACTGAGCATTAAATAGAGGCAAAAAGATACACATGACAACCCTTTAATGTATGTTCTGTAATCCATAGTCTGAAGGGAAGGAAAAGAGAGAGAGAGAAAGGGAAAGAAATAAAGAACCTGCCATGGAGGCGGGCTGGGGGAGGGGGAGGGAACCGGGACGTTGGTGGTGGGAGATGGGCACTGGTGGAGGGATGGGTGCTGGAACACTGTATGACCAAAAACCCAAATATGAACTTTTTAATTGTAAAAAAGTTGTGCTGCTTCTACACAATGGAATACTATGCAGCTAAGAAAAAGGTAAAGTAATCCAGTTTGCTGCCAATATGGACAGAATTGTAAGGCATCATGTTAGTGACATATGTCAGAGGGAGAAGGACAAATGTCAGGTGTTTTTCACCCATCTGTGGAATAAAAGAATCAAAGAAGAGAGGCATAGATCATCTTAAACGATGACAAATCCTTAGCAATGGAATAGCTAACAGTCTACAAGAAACCCCAATGTAGGCAGGGAAAATAGAGGGAGCAGAGATAACAGACTGGCAGAGCCTCAGAAACAGTGGTGGAGGATTTGAGCACTTGAGGGAAGTGTAGTAATTTTGCTCTATTAATACCATTAAATTTGTAAGTGTTATTATAGCTCCCCTAAACTACAATAAAGAAAAGAAAGAAGGAGGAAGGAGGAAGGAGAGGAGAATGGGAGGGGAAAAAGGAGACAAGGCAAGATGAGGCGGTGACGAGAGCCCTCCAGAGCTTGAGTAAATGCTGCAAATCCCCTCAGAAATTTCTGTACCAGGAATAGGGAAGAAGGGATGGAAGCTGCAAAAAGTATTACCTTGGGAACTTAAACTGGAGTATTCTGGGTAAACTATTTCTGCTAGGAAAAGTCATGGGCCCCAAATCCCATCCCATCAGTCTATTTAGAAGTAGGTCCTCCCAGGGTAAGCACTCACTATCTAATGAAACAGCTGACAGGCAATGCCCACTTACATCCCTGTAATTTGCATTTCATACACAAGTGTATGTGGACTTTGTGAACCATTCATGTAGACTGTGTCAAAAACAATAAACAAATTTTGACACTTGCAAACCATCAAAAATGTGCTGTGCTCTTACTCAACAACCGCATAGAGAAGAATTTTATTGACGCCATTGGAAATGGAGGCCCGACAGATAGCTCATGCTGGCGATACTTAGTTTGTTATCAGGAGCACTGTTTCCAGAATCCAGGTTTCAGTGCAAGTGAGATTCAGAGGCCCCAGAGCTTGCCCCTATTAATCCGGTCCATTCTCTGACAGCCCGAGGAACGACACTGAAACCAGAGCCAAGCCCAAACACAAACTCTTCTGCTCTGGACCTTAAAAAAGGAAGACCCAATTTTTCTGTTTCCACAGATTTCATTTCTTTCCCTTTCATTCTTGGAAGACTTAAAAAACCCACATTAATCTACCACAAGTGTCTGGGAGTGAGGTTAGGTAAGATAGAGAAGGGACAAGTGTGCTAATAATTGTTGGAAATGGTAACACCAGACTAGAACTGAGCATTGAACATAGGCAAAGGGATTTGCATGATAGCCCCTAAATGTATGTATTGCAAATCACAATGTGTAAGAGAAGGGAGGGAGAGAGAGAAAGAGAGAGAGAGAGAGAGAGAGAGAGAAGATGAAAGTGCCTGCCATAGAGGCATCTGGGAGAGTGGGGAGGGAATCAGGGGACACTGGTTGGGAAATACGCACGGATGAGAGAATGGGTGCTGGAACACTGCATGACTGAAGTCCAATCATGAATAGCTTTGTAGTTGTATATCTCATGATGGTATAATAAAATTGAAAAAAACTCACTTAGTTAAAGTCTTAAGGAGAGCAGGAGAATAAAATTACTCCTGGGATGCCTTTGCGTGGGCCGAGGACTTGGTCCTTCCAGGATCCTCCCTCCCCATGGCCTGCCTGGTTGACCAGCGCCTGCATCACCTTCACAGGGCAAAGCTAGTGGAACTTGAATGCACTAGCCTGCCCCCACCTTTTTGCACAAAACTCTCTTGCAAACCATCAAAGACCCTGGGAAATCTACTTTTCTGAGTTAAAGAAGATAACATCCATCTTCATTTATTTACTGTGAATATGCTTTTTCATTGTTTTTAATATTAAATTTCAGATAACATTGACAAATGTGTAGTAATATTTCAGCAACCTTGGATTAACTTCAAATGATTCTTTAAACTTATTCCACTTACTGTTTTTTATTGTAGGCATAGATTATGATTTTAATATTCTCTCTCTGAGCTCTCATGTAACTCAGATGTGAATAATAGAATGTATTTAAGAGAAAGGGGCCGGAGAGAGCACAGAAGTGAGGGCATTTGCATTGCAAAGTGGCTGACCTGGTTCAATCCCTGGCATCCTGTATGGTTCCCAAGCACTGCCAGGAGTTGCAGTTGCAGAGCCAGAAGTAACCCCTTGGTTGCAGAGCCAGAAGTAACCCCCAAGCATCGCCGGTGTGATACAAAAAAGCAAAACAATAAAAGAATTGTTTAAGAGAAAGGAGCCGGAGAGATAGCACAGCAGTGAGGGCATTTATTGCAAAGTGACTGACCTGGTTCTATCCCTGGCATCCCTTATGTTCCTCAAGCACTGCCAGGAGTAATTCTTGGTTGCAGAGTCAGAAGTAACCCCTGAGCATCGCCGGTGTGATCCAAAAGCAAACCATAAAAAGAATTGTTGAAGAGAAAGTCGTCATTAAAGTGTCTCCATTGTCTTCATGGGTGCAAAGTTGTGAAATGAATCACGATCACGATCACGATCTTCTCCGTTAATCATCTATTTGCTAGAGCGGCACCAGTAATATCTCAATATGTCCTGTCACATGCTGTAGGCCAAGGGCATCGGCTTGGTACAGGAACATAAAGAGCCTCAAACCATTATATTAGGTCATGAGAATGATCTAATATAATTGTTACTAGCATTTGGCATATCAAATACAACACGAGCAGCTTGCTAGGCTTGCCGTGCGGGAGGCATACTCTATAAACACCTCCAACCAAAGCCTTTATTGATGAACCCCATGGCCGCTGCGGCACAAGCAGCCGGGCTGTGATGGGCCCGTCACAGCTACGCGCACGTTTGGGGAACCTGGTGAAATGAATATTCACTAATTTCGCATCGAACTCTAAGAAATTAAAATTATAAGTTTTGAGTTATTTGAGTAACAGAGAAGCTGCTGAGATTTTTAGAAAGATTTCTTTTAAATTTCTTAAAACTACTAGGATCTCATCCTTCCCTGCATAAGCTACAGTACCATACAGTCCTTCTGCTGCCAATCCCAAGCAACTTTAATAGCTGCAGTATTTTTCTTGTGATAGGTGATATTCATTTCAATGTCCCTGAAATGTCATTTAAAAAGGGAAATGCCCCTCTCCAAAAAGGCAAACATTATTTTAATTCCTATTTTAGTAAATTTTCCTTATTTTGTTCATAGTTATTATAAATATCATGTTATTATTCATGTCATCAGAATGCATAATTATTAGAATACTGGAGGATAGCACAGTGGGTAGGGCATTTGCCTTCTACAAGGCCAATCTGGGTTTGATCGCTGGCATCCCATGTGGTCCCCCCAAGCACCACTAAAAAGTGATTTCTGAGCAAAGAGCCAGGAGTAACCCCTGAGCATCGCCGGGTGTGACCACCTCTCCCAATAACTGAGTTACTAATAGAATGATCTAGAAATATTTGTTGTTCTTTGGTTTGGAGCCAAAATCAAAAGTAGCGTGCAAGGCAAGAGTCTTAACCCTTGTACTATCTTGGCTGATGTTCCTAGTAATTCTTGTGTTGCTCTTCTTTTCAGATGATATAGTGAATCAACCTGGAATACCAACCAAAGTTTGCCCCACTCTTTCTACTTAACCCCTGGAAAGCCACTGCTTTTATACGCTTATCACCTCTGATGCTCATTTGGAAATGTTTTGACCTATTAATTCAGACCATTCATTTTTTCTAGCTCTTCCTTCTACTGAAAAATTATTCAGCTGTTGTGATGTCTATGTCTTCATTACAGCTACAAGTTTCTAAGGGTTATGTTTGGCTTGTCTGTTAGGTTACTATTAAATGATTCTAAGTTACTAAACAAAGTAAGTCAATAGAAACAAAAGCTACCTGTTGTTAGGGAGCTGATGGTGCATTACTTAAGTAGCCTCTTCAAAATTACTCAGATGTTACATAAAACTTTAAAGTAATTTTATTTGTAAATAATATTATTCTTTAAACAAAAAGAATATTATTTCTAGACAATAAAATTACATTGTTTATAAAATTTGGTTTTTGATATTTTTAATTGAACCACAGTTAAAAGGTATGTTCATGATTGAGTTTCAGCTATATAACTTCCGTTTTTTCAGCTATATAACTTTCCAACAACTTTCCCTTCACCAGTGCACATCTCCCACCACCAATGTCCCCAGTTCCTCTCTCACTACCCCTCCACCACCTCTTTTCCTCCCCCTCTTCTTTCTTTCCTTTCGGGTAATTATGGTTTGCAATACAGATGCTGAACGGTTATCATGTATATCCCTTTACATGATATGACGATAATAGTTGGAAATTATCACTCTGAAAAAGGACTGAGTGTTTAATGTAGATAAGGGCTAAAATATTATTTTTAAATAATAGTTTAAAATATTGTTAGCGAAGTTAATGGCACATCATTTAAATGGCCTCATTGGGGTTACTCAGATGACACATAAAATTTTTCAACAAATTCTGAGTGGCCAAAAGAAATAACGTGATTTCATGACAAATTCTCATAAAATAAAATATTATGCCAGGAAGTAATAAAGGGACCAAGGACCTCAGGTCCCTGAGTGGTGTAGAGGAGTGATATGGTTATATAGCCAAACCACACAGCCAACAGCAAGGAAGCCAGAGATCCAAACATAACAACCACCCTGGAAAATTTGCCTGCAGAGTGACAGACCTGGGAAGCCAGGGCTGGGCAGGAAGAGGCGCAAGAGGGAAACTGAGGACACTGACCACAGGAAGTGAACACTGGGTGGTAGGATTGGGGCTGCGACATTATAAGCCTAAAATTCAGCTATAAATACTTTATAATCATGGTACCTTCCCAATGGAAAACCAGCAGGACAGTTCTACTATTCAAGAAGGGAGACATTCACGACATTGGCAACTATAGCCCCATCTGCCTGTTGTCCATCATCTACAAGCTGTTTACACGAGTCATCCTGAACAGGATTGGCAGAACACTAGATGAAGGACAACCATGCGAGCAAGCTGGCTTCCGGAAAGGATTCAGCACGATCGACCATATCCACACGGTAACCAAGCTCATTGAGGTTTGTAGGGAGTACAAGATGCCGCTCTGTCTCACGTTCATTGATTTAAAGAAAGCCTTTGATTCTGTGGAGAATGAAGCAGTCATCGAAGCCCTAGCCAAACAGGGTGTTCAAACCCAATACATCAGATCCTTTGTGAGCTGTATTACGGATTCACCACCAGGATCTCACCATTCTACAAAGAAGTGATCATTGATGTCAAAAGAGGGGTTCGACAGGGTGATACCATTTCACCAAAACTCTTCAGCGCCACCCTCGAGAACATCATGCGACAATTAGAATGGGAAGGAATGGGAGTGAAGATAGATGGCCAGCAACTACACCACCTCCACTTCTCTGATGACATCGTTCTAATAATACCAAACATTAGCCAATCGGGCACAAATGCTGGCTGACTTCGACCAAGAATGTGGAAAGATAGGTCTACAGCTGAATCTAAAAGAAAACCATGTTTATGAAAAATGAACTAGTTCCAGAGGTCCCATTCACTCTCAATGGAACAGACATCTCTGAATGCAGCAGTTATGTGTACCTAGGTCGAGAAGTCAACATGATGAAGCGACCTAAAACCTGAGCTGCACAGGAGGAAGAGAGCGGCATGGAATGCCTTCAAAGGCATCGAAGAAATAGCTAAAAGGACAAAGAACCTCTGGCTCCGGGCACATCTCTTTGACTACACTGTTCTCCCTGCGTTAACACACGCCTCAGAGACCTGGTCCCTACGAAAGCAGGATGAGAAAACTATTCGGGTCTCCCAGAGAGGAATCAAAAGAGCTATGCTTGGAATATCACGCCTCACTCAAGTGAGAGAAGGAATCGGAGTTCCAACCTCCGTCGCTATTCCAGAATCAGGGATGCTGTCTCGTTTGCCAAGGCATCGAAAATCAGATGGGCTGGACATGTAATGCGATTTGGAGATGACCGCTGGACTAGAGCTGTTACTGACTCGATCCCACGGGATGTCAAAAGATCACGTGGCCGCCCACCTACAAGATGGTCAGACTTCCTTGTCAAGACCCTGAAGGAACGGTTTGAGTCTCTTCATATTCCTGAATCAACCAGATGCCATTGGGCTACATTGGCATGTGATAGGGTCCAATGGAAATGTTACTGGCGCCCGCTTGAGCAAATCGATGAATAACGGATTCAAGTGATCAAGTGAAGTGATCAATCATGGTACCATGATTTAAAAATGAATTAAGTAAAATTTTAAATATATATAATATATAAGGCTATTATATATATAATAGCCAGATAATATATACACATATATATGTACATAATGCTGTTCTCTATGGAAAACAAAGTGCAGATTTACCCCAAAAGAATGGGGTTTCTTGAGAGAGAAGCCAAGTTTAAGCCCAGGGATGTGGAACTCAGTAACTACGCCAACCCAGGCTTTTTAGGGAGCCTGGAATAGGGCCATCTTCACCCACCTTGGCTCCCTCCACAAAGGCCTGGCAACCCCACCCAGAACTGCTGCAAGGGGATCTCGGCTGGACACCAGGTATTTAGGTGCAGGGCGGAGTCTCTGCCTGCCCGCCCCTGAGCTAGACTGATGGGGCATCTTGGACTGGGAGCAAGTTTTGCTCCTTGGCCTGTCCTCTGCCAGGCTCCCAGAACTCAGAAAACCTCGTGCAACACAACCATAGTCATCCTTCATTCCGGACTCCCAGCTGGACACAGCCCAATCCCTTCATCTCAAAATCCGGTATACCACAACGTGTGAGAGACATAGGCTAGGTAAGACAGAGTAGGGAACTGTCTGCTGATAATCATTGAAAATGATGCCATCCGAGAACTATGCTTTGACTATAGTCAAAAAGATACACATGATAACCTCTAAATGTATGTATTACAATCCACAATGTGTAAGAAAGGGAAGCGAGTTGGAGAGAGGGAGAGAGAGAGAGAGGAGAAAGAGAGAAAGGAGGATATAAAGCACCTGCCTTGGAGGTAGGATGGGAGATGGGGAGGGAAGTGTGGACATTGGTGGTGGGAAATGGGCATGGGTGGAGGGATGGGTGCTGGAACGCTATATGACTGAAACTCAAACATGAACATCTTGTAATTTTATATCTCACGGTAGTATAATGAAATTTTATTTTTTTAAATAAAAATGAATAGGGTTTCCGTTTGACCCAGCTATATTGGGTATCAATCCCCAAAACACCAAGCATTCATTTGAAAATACTTATGTACACCTATGATCATTGCAGCACATGGTACAATAACCAGACTAAGGAAGTAACCCAAATGAACGAACAGAGAAGTTGTGGTACAAATACACACTGAAATCCAAGCTAGCAGGATAAGGAAGTAACCCTGATATCCAATGACAGATGAACAAACAAAGATGTTGTAGTACAAATACACAATGGAATACTGTGCGACCAGCAGAACAAAATTAGGTCCATCCAACAGCTTGGATGAAATGAAGGCATTACGCTGAGCAAGATAAGCCAGAGAGGGCAAATACAGGATGATCTCCTACATTTGTGGTATGCAGAGGAAACAAATCAAGGGGGGAGGGTAATATCAGTCAATAGACCTTTAGGAAAGAAATAAAGAACCTGCCATGGAGGCGGGCTGGGGAGGGGGAGGAAACCGGGGACATTGGTGGTGGGAGATGGGCACTGGTGGCGGGATGGGTGTTGGAACACTGTATGACCAAAACCCAAATATGAACATTTCAATTGTATATCTTTGTAATTGTAAGAATAAAAAATAATAAAATAAAAGCTAAAAAAAAGCAAAATAAGCAATATATGTATATATATATATATTAATAAAAAATAAATAAAAGAGATAGTACTAAAAAAAAATAATAGACCTTTATACAGTATTCCAGATCTGGGGTTTGGGGCAGAAGTTAAGAGAGACAAGTCGATTGACTGGAAGTAACATGGGACAAAGGTGGAGAATCTGGAGCATGTGAGTTGTGCTAAGGAAGGGAAGGGTCTGCAGAAAACCATAACTGCCAATCAACAGTGGACCGGGCCATGGAGGGAGAAACACTGAGCTAGAGGGTACATGGGGATGGAAGGAAGGCCATGGTCACTTTGGCGGTGGGAATGGACAATAACTTTGCACATTAATGCCAGAAACTTGAACATTGTTGAAACCCTATCACCTACACTGATTTTTTTAAAAAAGCATTTTTAGTTTAGTGCCATAGTTCTCAAATATACCCAATGAAATAAGGTTGGAAATATAAGAAAGTTCAGCAGCAGATGTTATCTCTTGCCTCAGCTTTCAGTTGAGCAGCGAAGTCCTTGAGGAAAGCGCCATTGAGCCAGTGGCAGTGTCTGCCATCCCAGTAGATCTACCTCAGGCGCTCCCAACTCTGCTTCCTGCTCTCCAGCACCCCAGTCCCATATCACCTTCCTGTGGGCTGCAAACTGTCTGCGTCCAAGGCAGAAGGGAAGACAGAAACCAGCCCCAGCCCCATGCAGTCCCACGTGAGTCCACGGAACGGCAACAAATGTGTGGCAGGCGTGACTCTCTTCCTGCCTGAATCACGACAGCATGTCAGACCCAGATCAGTGAAGGTCATCGGCTCACTGGACATCAGACGCCCAGTGTGGGCTGCCCGTTGTTGGGAGTGAACCTTCACCTGCCATCCTTCCCTTTGCAGGTTTGGTAACAGGGAGGAGCATGGAGGAACATGAGAATGTGTGCAGGAACAGGAACAAGTCTTGGGAGTGACTCTCAGCGCCACCTCAGTGAAACACCTCAGAGACTGGCCCATCTCCTCAGTGACTCTCAGGAGGACACCTCAGAGACCAGCCCTTCTCGTCAGTGACCCGCAGCGCCGCCTCAGTGCACACCCCAGAGTCAGATCCTTCTCCTCACTTGGGAAACAATGCAGGGATCACAGCTTACAGCGGACTCAGACCAATACTACTGAGCCAGTGCCCGGGTAGGTTTCCCTCCCACCTTCCAAGCCCAACCTACAGAGAGCACAACAGCTGGTCACGGTCACATAGTGACAATTAGCTACAAACTTCCACTAGAACCAGTAAACAATGGAATTTTAACGATAGCTCCCTTGTGTAGCGTTCAATTTTGCAAGGAATGAGGCGCTCTGGGCCATTCGTCTACAAACACACTCCCAGAAGTGGCACCAACCAGAGACTCATCACATCCTCCAACTCTGCATTCCGCATCCTTGCCAAGATGCAGCTAAGTTTCTCCCCTTAACCATTACTGCAAGCAGGAACTGTCAGTTGAATGTTACCAATGATTTTATTTGTTTAATGAAAGCCAGGACAAAGAGACCATTCAAAGGAGTGGAATGGGGGTTGGAGCTGTAACAAAGCAGGTATGGCATTTGCCTTACACGAGGCCAACCCAGGTTCTACCCTCGGCATCCCATATGGTCCCCTGAGCACTACCAGGAGTAATTCCTGAGTGCAAAACCAGGAGTAGCCCCTAAGCATAGCTGGGTCTGACCCAAAAAAAAAAAGGAGTGGAATGGACAACATTATGCCCAAGGTCCCGTGTCTGACCGGTGGGTCCATTTCCTGCTCCACATGGTCCAACCCCACCTTCATCAGTCCAAGCATAGTCATCAGCCCTGGCCTAGAGCAACTGGAGAGACAGTCCAGGAGTCAAGGCATTTGCTTTGCTTGTCGCCAACCAGGTTCCACCCCCAGCACCACATATGATACCACAAAAACCACTTGGACCAAAAGAAATAAACATAAAGCAAGAATTGCCTAGAGTTTCTCCCTGCCCAGCCTCTAGGCTGTAGCTGGGGGAGACCCCAAACAGTAATAAATAAAATTACAGTACCCAGTTATTAAATTTTTATGTCATTCCATAAATATACCAGGTGATCTTACCAAAAGTGGAAATTACCACAAGCGCATGGGAGTCAGAGGTTTGGTTAGATAGAGAAGGGAACATGTGTGAATAAATGTCTAAAGATCTGATACCAACATAAAACTGAGCATTAAATACAGACAAAAAATGCAAATGATGGCTTCTAAGTGTACGTAGTGCAACCCACAATGTGTGGGAGAAGGAGGAGAGAGAGAGGGAGAGAGAGAGGAGATAAAGAACCTGCCATTTAGGCAGGATGTGGGACGGGGGAGGGAATTGGGGACATGGGTGGTGGCTGGGGGCACTGGTGGAGGGGGGTGCTGGAACACTGTGTGACCGAAACCCCAAGCGTGAACAATGTTGTAATTGTATATCTCACGGTGGTATAATAAAATGTTAAAAAAAATTTATGTCATTCATGTGAGAAATGATAGACCTGCATTAAACTTTTTCCATTTGGGACCTGAGTTCTTATTTCTATCCCTCTCTATTTCAGCCTCTAAATAATCTTTTCACATTCTTAGACCTCAGTTCCAGAGAGTCATCTCCAACCAGCTGCCTAACTATGTCCTCACCTGCCCCACCTTGTTTGACCAGCCAACTCTTCCCATTTGCCCCTAGAGATCATGAACATTATCACTACTCTTAACACCCAATCATGATCATTTCATCTAACAGCCTCTGGGGCTTTAAGGAGCAAGTCCAATGCCTCAGGTCTGCTCTTCAGCTCCGGAACTTAAAAGTAATCATGAGGCCAGATCAATAATACAGCAGCTGGGACTCTTCTTGCACACGGCTGACCTAGATTCAATCCCTGGCATCCCATATGGTCCCCAGATCCCTGACAGAGCAATTTCTAAGAGCAGAGCCAAGAGTAACCTCTGAGCATTGTTGACTTGGCCCCAAAACACACCAAATAATAATAATAATAATAATAATGTAAATAACCTAAAATTAGAAACATTGCAAGGGGGGACTAAAGACCCATAGAAAAATAGATTTACTCACCTTCCCCATAGCAACCAAAACTGAAAAAAAATCATTGAACTCAGATCTCTCCAGCTTTTTTCCCCACACCTTCAGGATCCTCTATGTTAATGAAAAGCTAGAGAGAGACAATTTCCTGTGCTAAACCTAACTATAAAGCTTACATGTTTTTATTACCATTAGGAAGGAAGGAGAAAGAAAGAAAGAAAGAAAGAAAGAAAGAAAGAAAGAAAGAAAGAAAGAAGGAAGGAAGGAAGGAAGGAAGGAAGGAAGGAAGGAAGGAAGGAAGGAAGGAAGGAAGGAAGGAAGGAAGGAAGGAAGGAAGGAAGGAAGGAAGGAAGGAAGGAAGGAAGGAAGGAAGGAAGGAAGGAAGGAAGGAAGGAAGGAAGGAAGGAAGGAAGGAAGGAAGGAAGGAAGGAAGGAAGGAATAATAAAGGAAAGGAAGAAATAATAAAGAAAAATAAAGGAAGTTACCAGTAATTTCCAAGACATGCACTGTTTAGAACTGCTTTCAGAACGACTTAGTCAAGGGGCCTGGAGACTGGAGGAACTGGCAGGGATCAGGCAGCAGGACTGTTGCTCAGGTTGCTCAGCTACAGGACAAGCGCAAACCCAGCTTCTCTATGGGCCAAAACAGCCGTGTTTGCATTTTTCCTGCATTGCCTGTAGCAACAATAAACACCTCCCAGAGCTCCCAAACCACACAGGGCCAACCAACAGAGCTAGTCTGAGGCTGAGACCTGCCTGCCTTCACCAAGAGCAGATTCTACTGATCATGTCCAGATGACAATGACAGCTGTTCTTCCTCCCCTGTTACTTACACTATCCCACAAAAAGCCAAAGCAATCTTTAATGAGCAGCAAGAGCAAGGATTTGGGTCTTTTTTCTCATCACTAGGGTTTTTTTCTTTCGTATTTTGTTTCAAAGTTGATTGCTTGCAAGGATGCTTCAGTTTAGTGGATTCCAAGTCAAGTTCCAGCACAAGTGAATTGGTTAAATTTAAAAAAAAAAAGATTTATAAACGCCAACGCTACTAAAGAAATGAACGTGAATGAACAAAACAGAGCAAAGGCCCATTTGATTTCAAGAGTCATAGGCGAGTCCTCCTTGGTACTGGACAGCCGTCACGACACAGCTTTGAGCCCCACTTTTCTCATTCCCCAGACCCATTCAGGTGAGGTGGAGACACACTTGCCTTGTAAGTGCCCAGCATCCCATATGGTCCCCCAAACACTGCCAGGAGTAATTCCTGAACACAGAGCCAGGAGTAAGCCCTCAGAATCACCAGGAGTAGGCCCAAAACAAGAGCAACAGCAACAAAAATACACATAAGAGCACAAATGTCTCTAGGAGGCCAGGGCACAACTCAGTGGAAATATACTTGCTTTGCATGTGTGAGGATTGAGTTGATTTCCAGCACTACCCAAATAAGCAACAGGTAACTTCTAGATCTGATTTCAATGGTTTTGGCTCAATTCCCAGAAATGCAATTGCTAAATCATATAGTAGCTCTGTTTTTAACCCTTTAAGGGCCCTCTATATTGCTTTCCTTCACTACTAGCCTATTTTACATTTACAAGAACAGGACACAAGGGTTTAGCTTTCTTTTAAAATACTAGAAATACTTACAATTTTTAAAAAATAATAGCCCTGGGGCCAGAACTATAGCACAGCAGGTAGGGCATTTGCCTTGCACACCAACCCAGGTTTGATCCCCGGCATCCCATATGGTCCCCTGAGCACTGACAGGAGTAATTCCTGAGTGGAATTACTCAGGAATTCCTGAGTAAAGAGGCAGGAATAACCCCTGAGCATCACCAGGTGTGACCCAAAAAGAAAAATAAATGAACAAATAATAGTCCTTTCAGCAAATGTCAAACAGACATGGGGAAGAGCTGCTACTGGCTCTCACTGTGCCCAGCCACTCATGAGGTGCCCGGGAGGGATGGCAGGTTCTAGCCCTGGCCCACCACCCCATCAGAGCCTCACAACAAGCCAGACGACCCCCCCCACTCCATGAGGACCTCCATTTTCCACATCCGGACTTCCTCCTCGTCAGAACTCCACTCAGCAGACCAGCCTATCACAGCCCGGCTCGGGCGGCCTTGTGGTTCATCAATAAATGCTGGATTTTGAGATGACTACAAGAGTATGCTACCTGCACTGCAGAGCCTGGCAAGCTACCCGTGTCGTATTTGATATGCCAGATACCAGTAACAATTATAGACCTCATTCCCATGACCTGATGGAATGGTTTGAGGCTCTTTATGTTCCTGGAGCAAGCAGGTTCCCTTGGGCTCTACTTGCATGAGACAGGACATATGGAGATGTTACTGGTGCCCGCTAGAGCAAATCGAAGATGAACGGGAAGACAGTGGTACAGTGGTGGTAGCAAATGTGAGGTCATGTCTCATTATAGCCCTAGTTTTTATTTCCTTGACATTGGACATCTTTGGTGTTGAACATCTTTTCATGTACCAATTGGCCATTTGAATATCTTCTTTGAAGAAATCTCTGTTCAAGTCCCTTATCATTTTTTGTGTGTTTATTTGGTTATAATAAACACACAAAAATGTTTTTGGTTTGGTTTGGGGCCACTCCCAGAAATTCTCAGCGATTACACTCAGGAATTACTCCTGGTGGTGCCTGAGAGACCATATGGGATGATGGGTATCAAACCCAGGTCTGCCATATGCAAGGCAAGAGCCCTACCCACTTTACTATGGCTCAGGCCACATCTTATTCATTTTTAAGCATACTTTTTAGGTCTGCTTGTCTATTTAATGTTGAATTATCATCTCATATTAGTTTTAATGCTTAGAGAAAGTTAAAAACTGACATTTAGCTCAATGAAGAAAAATGTCTTTGTGGAAAACACAAGACCCGGTTCCCTGAAATAAAATCTCAAATATCAGTTCCAGAGGACAAGAAATTCTTCTGGGTGGGAGGAAAGGGGCCCAGTGAGAGGCTCGCAACTGCCCTGCTTGATGGGGCCCAGGGAGAGGCCCACAGCTGCCCTGCCTGCTCCACTGCTCAGTGGGGCCCTGGGCGATACCAGATTTTCCTGCCTCCTGGGGCCCAGTTTAATGGTTGCTCTTCTCTCCTCTCCTCTTCTTATCTGAAAAGTACTGTTCATGGTTGGTACCTTCTTATCAGTGAGATCTGCCTTCCAATGGCACCACTCAGCGTAGTACTTCAGCCCTGTTACAAAAACAAACAAGTCATTGTGTTGGAGGAAGGAAGGAAGGAAGGAAGGAAGGAAGGAAGGAAGGAAGGAAGGAAGGAAGGAAGGAAGGAAGGAAGGAAGGAAGGAAGGAAGGAAGGAAGGAAGGAAGGAAGGAAGGAAGGAAGGAAGGAAGGAAGGAAGGAAGGAAGGAAGGAAGGAAGGAAGGAAGGAAGAAAGGAAGGAGAGGGAGGGAGGGAGGGAGGGAGGGAGGGAGGGAGGGAGGGAGGAAGGAAGGAGAGGGAGGGAGGGAGGGAGGGAGGGAGGGAGGGAGGGAGGGAGGAAGGAAGGAGAGGGAGGGAGGGAGGGAGGGAGGGAGGGAGGAAGGAAGGAAGGAAGGAAGGAAGGAAGGAAGGAAGGAAGGAAGGAAGGAAGGAGAGGGAGGGAGGAGGGAGGAAGGAAGGAAGGAAGGAGAGGGAGGGAGGGAGGCAGGGAGGGAGGGAGGAAGGAAGGAAGGAAGGAAGGAAGGAAAGAGAGGGAGGGAGGAAGGAAGTAAGGAAGGAAGGAAGGAAGGAAGGAAGGAAGGAAGGAAGGAAGGAAGGAAGGAAGGAAGGAAGGAAGGAAGGAAGGAAGGAAGGAAGGAAAGAGAGGGAGGGAGGAAGGAAGGAAGGAAGGAAGGAAGGAAGGAAGGAAGGAAGGAAGGAAGGAAGGAAGGAAGGAAGGAAGGAAGGAAGGAAGGAAAGAGAGGGAGGGAGGGAAGAAGGAAGGAAGGAAGGAAGGAAGGAAGGAAGGAAGGAAGGAAGGAAGGAAGGAAGGAAGGGAAGGAGGGAGGGAGGGAGGGAGGGAGGAGAGGGAGGGAGGGAGGGAAGGAAGGAAGGAAGGAAGGAAGGATGGAAGGAAGGAAGGAAGGGGAGGGAGGGAGGGAGGGAGGGGAGGAAGGAAGGAAGGAAGGAAGGAAGGAAGGAAGGAAGGAAGGAAGGAAGGAAGGAAGGAAGGAAGGAAGGAAGGAAGGAAGAAGAGGGAGGGAGGGAGGGAGGGAGGGAGGAAGGAAGTAAGGGAGGGAGGGAGGGAGGGAGGGAGGGAGGAAGGAAGTAAGGGAGGGAGGGAGGGAGGGAGGGAGGGAGGGAGGGAGGGAGGAAGGAAGGAAGGAAGGAAGGAAGGAAGGAAGGAAGGAAGGAAGGAAGGAAGGAAGGAAGGAAGAAGGAAGGAAGGAAGGAAGGAAGGAAGGAAGGAAGGAAGGAAGGAAGGAAGGAAGGAAGGAAGGAAGGAAGGAAGGAAGGAAGGAAGGAAGGAAGAGACCTAGGTACACATAACTGCTGCATTCGGAGATGTTTATTCCATTGAGAGCAAATGGAACATCAGGAACTAGTACATTTCTCATGAACATTGTCTTCTTGAAGTTCAGCTGCAGTCCAATCATCACTCTCGCAGTCAAAGTCGGCCAGCATTGTGTCGCTTGACTGATATCTGGTGTTATTAGAACAATGTCATCAGCGAAGAGGAGGTGGTGTAGTTGCCAATTGTCTATCTTCAATCCATTCCTTCCCATTCTAATTGTCACATGACGATCTCAAGAGTTGCACTGAAGAGTTTCAGTGAAATAGTATCTCCCTGTCAAACCCCCTCTCTTTACTTTGATGATCACTTCCTTGTAGAATGGTGAGATCCTGGTGGTGAATCTGTAATACAGTTCACAGAGGATCTTGATATATTGAGTTTGAAGGCCCTGTTTAGCTAGGGCTTCGATAGCTGTTTCAGTCTCAACAGAATCAAAGACATTCTGTAAATCAATGAATGTTAGACAGAGCGACATCTTGAACTCTTGTGAAACCTCAATGAGCTTGGTCACCGTGTGAATATGGTCAATGGTGCTGAATCCTTTTCGAACCCTGCTTGATCGCATGGTTGTCCTTTATCTAGTGTTTTGCTGATTCTATTCAGGATGACTCAAGTGAATAACTTGTAGACGACAGATCACAGGCAGATGGGGCGGTAGTTGCCAATGTCATGGATGTCGCCCTTCTTGTAGCCAAAAATGGTCCTGCTGGATTTCCATTGGAAAGGAACCTTGCATTCAGATAGGTAGGTGTAACTTATAACATAATGACTGTTATAAGTTGAGTCAGCTTATAGCATAATGATTTGGAGTTGGATTTCCATAGCATAGTGATGAATATGTTTGCATAACAATGTGATGATTTGAAATGTGCATATATTATGAAATAATTATCACCATGATGGTTAATATCCATCACTCATAGTTAATTTTTTTCTTGAAATAAGTTTGCATACCCGCTCCCTTAGCAATTTTTCAAATATACAATTCAGTACTTGGTTTCATGGTCACATCCAGTGTGCTCAGGGCTTTCATATGACTCTGTGTCCAGAGATCATATTCTAGGTGCCAGAAGACTTCCAGTGGACTATATTGGGTGCCAGGGATCAAACCCAGGTTTATGCTAGACCAGTACCTAGACCAGTACCTACCCGCTGTTCTATCTCTCAGGCCCGCAATGCACTATTTTTAACAGTATTTACCATGTTGTCAATAACAAGAAGTCTATCCCTTGCTACCACCTTCCTCATTTTCCCATACCTATACTCCTATATCCAGCAACATCATTTCTGTGTGCCCAGGCACCAAGTTAAGTGCTGACTAGGAGAAGTGGGCAAAATAAACTGTATGCTTGACCCTTTTAAGCTCACTCCCTCCTGGACACTGAAGATAGAGTACAAGTATACAAGACAGTATACAAAAATACAAGATAATACCCAAACATATAAGATGGTAGATAATTCATAATCGCCACCATGAGGAGCGTTCCACTGATCAGCTCTGGGTCTTTTGTTCCTCTTCTTTATTAGTGCTGACCCAACTGTTTTTCCTAGCTATGCACATAGCCCTCCCTCACCCTCACTGTGTCTCAAATCTGACCCTCCTCAAGGAATCCCTGGCTAATGTGGGGTCTCCCTCTTTCCATCACTGTCCAGCAAGTCTCTGTTTTCTTTCATCTAGAACTCTTAACACTGTCTGGGGACTGGAGCGATAGCACAGCAGAGAAGGCATTTGTCTTGCACACAGTCAACCGGGTTTGATCTCTTGCATCTTGTATGATCCCCTAAGCACAGCCAGGAGTAATTTCTGAGTGCAGAGCAAGGGGTAACTTCTGAGCACTGCCAGGTCTGACCCAAAAAGCAAAAAAGATAAAAAACCTAACTGTCTGAAATAAATCAGTAGAGTACTTTAAAATATGTACTACATTACTTTAAAATATGTGATTCCCAAAAGGACTATCTTTCTGTTGATAAGCAGATGGGCAAATGATGTTCTATCAGCCTTATCCAAACTGTCCCAGAAGCCAGAGAATACTCTCTTAAATGTTCTCAATTATTGTTCAAACAATGAAGAACATTTTTACATTGTTATATGTGACCAGAGAAATAATGCAGCGGATAGTATGTGGCTCCCATGTGGCTAACCCAAATTCTATCCCCCACACCACATAGGGTTTCCTGAACCCCACCAGGAGGGATCCCTGAAGAGCCAAGAATTAACTCTGAGTACTGCCAGGCATGGCCTAAAAGTAAGATGAATGAATGAATGAATGAATGAATGAATGAATGAAAGTGTGATACTACTGAGGATGCTTTTATTTCTTTACTTTGTTAAAGCAATCACATGTGTAATCCAAAAATTTCAATTTCTCTTTTAATACAGGTATTTAGGTGATGTTCCTAATTTCCCTAAATCTTAGGGTCTGCTTGACTGGATGCCAGAGTTTTGAAGCTGACAAATTTCATAAGGCTTCAAACAGATCTGAAGCTACTTGGGGAATGCTCTGCAGCATTACACCAACTCAGCCCTCAGCTCACACAGCAGGCAGAGTCTCCACATCACCATCATTGCGAATGTGAGATTCAAATGAAAACAATAAAAACAAAGTGACATCTAGACTGAGACTCAAATGACAAATGCACAATCTCATCACATGAAGTGCTTTTTGAATGGTGAAGCAATCAGTTTGGGGTGCATTTATATAAGGAAACAGCAAAAAAAGGGAGAGGACCACCTTCTGTTAAAACACAGACATAGAGAGCGAGAGCAATAGTCTGGGGTAGAGCACTTACACACTGACCCAGGCTCTATCACCATCATCTCATATAGTCCCTTCAACTTTCCAGGAGTGACCCCTGAGTGCAGAGCCAGGAGTAACCTCTGAGCATCGCGGGTGTGAGCCAAAAAGGAAACAAAAAATCACATGTAGGAAGAGGTGGGGAGAAAAAACAGGCCAGAGGTGACCAAGGGACAGCTGTGGATGGTCCTAACACTTTAGTGATAAGGTTGTAGTAACTTTGTACATAAAAGCCATATAAATAAAATAAAGAAGTACCCTAAGAAAATTAAGCTTGGTATACTTATGTGATCATGGGTGGTAGTAGGCCTAACTCTATAAATTTCTGTTATTGCAAGTAAAAAAAATAGTAAATCATCAGTAACTTCATATCACTTGTATCACTTGTCTTCCAGTTGTTCATTGATTTGCTTGAGCGGATGCCAATAACGTCTCCATTTGTTGGGAATGAGGTCCATTATTGTTACTGTTTTTGGCATATTGAATACACTGCGGGTAGCTTGCCAGGGTCTACCGTGGCTCTGGGTTCATCCCAGGGGGCCTAGTCTTTTTCTATGTCAGACCATCAACCATCCAGGGCCCATGGGGCAGAGCCCTGTGTGTAAGCAAGCCTGTCTCCTGTCTGCCACCTGCCAATGCAGCGGGCACCACAGCCACACCTGCAACACCTCAAGTGTTATTTAGTGATCAAATAACAAGGTAAATTAGAAAACACAGAAAATGGGCCAAGAGATAGCATAGTGGGTAGGAAGCTTGCTTTGCACACAGGGCTTATCCCTGACTCCACACTCAGGGATCACTCCTAGCAGAGTTTGAGGGACTAAATAGGTTTCCAGCAATCGAATCAAACTGCATATATATAATTTAATCTAATGCTCATATGAAGGTAGTAGAAGAGGCTGCTGAAAAGGTGAATAGGATCCATCCTATGCTAGAATTTATGGGAAATCAGTAAGGAGTTTTAGGGTTTTGGAGAGCTTGGCTTTGGTTTTTTGGTGACCTTCTTTTCTTTTTTTTTGCCACATCTGGTTGTACTCAAAATATTACTCTTTGCTTTGCATTCAGGGATCACTCCTGGCAGTGCTTGAAGTCATACAGCAGTTGGGGGATCGAGCCAGTGTGGGCTGAATATATGACAGACACCCTACCTGCTTTACTATCTCTCCAGCCCAAAGAAGGAGTTTTAAAGAGAGGCGACCTGACTGTTATTCTATAATTAATATGCTAACAGTACAATGGAACCATTTAAACTGGATTTAAATAAACCAATGTAGCAACTACATTACCAGGTCATTGATTCAATAGAGTACCTATAGATTGCAGAGGTAGACAAAATAATAACTCTTCAAAGATGTCTGTGTCTACTTCAAGAAAGAGAACATGACAAAATGGAAACACATCCCTGATCATAGATTGGGAAGCTTGATATCATTAAAATGCAATACTCCCCAAAGCATTGTTCAGATTCACTGCAGTAACTATAAGGATACTTATGTCGTTTTCCAAAGAAATATATCAACACACACACACACACACACACACACACACACACACACACACACCAAAAAAATAAACACTGCCCTCAATAGCTAAAAGGAGTACTTGGGGGTAAAAAGAAGAGAAGAGGCATCACTTTCCCCCACTTCAAACTGTACTGCAAAGCAGTAGTGATTGAAGCAGCATGACAACATGTAAGAGAGGGAAGAGAAAAGAGAGAGAGAAAGAGAGAGAGAGAGAGAGAAAGAGAGAAAGATATGGAGAACCTGCCACGGAGGCAGGCTAGGGAAGGGGGAGGAAATTGGGGACATTGGTGGTGGGAAATGGGCACTGGTGGAGGGATGGGTGCTGGAACACTGTATGGCCGAAACCCAAACATGAACATTTTTGTAATTGTTAAAAATAAATTTAAAAAAAGCAGCATGGTATTGGGATAGAAAGACCCATAGTCAATGGAATAGATTTGAACATCCTGAGAAGAGAGAACCTCAGTTATTTTTTTAATTTTATTTTTTTTATATTTTATTATACCACCGTGAGATATACAATTAAAGATGTCCATGTTTGAGTTTCGGTTATACTGTGTTCCAGCATCCATCACTCCACCCGTGCCCATTTCCCACCACAATGTCCCCACTTCCCTCCTTCCCCTAGCCTGCATCTATGACAGGTTCTTTTTTATTTTTATTATACCATGTGAGATATAGAATTACAAGGATGTTCATAATTGGGTCTCTACAATACAGTGTTCCAGAACCCATCCCTCCACCAGTGCCAATTCCCACCACCCACCCCAAACACGCCCCACCCAAACCCTGCCTACCCCTATTGCAGGTGCACTTTACTTCTCTATCTCTTTGGCTATGTCCCTGTATTTCTCTCTCTCTCTCTCTCTCTCTCTCTCTCTCTTTTCTATTACACTTTGTGGCTTGTCCTACGGATACTAACAATGTATGATGTCTCTATATGAATATTTAATAGTGAGTTCTAGTGTGACATCATAATTCCTCATTCCCCATAACCTCTAGAGTTTGTTGCAAATAGAACAATCAATGAAATGTATAATTTAGAAGGATCCTGAAAGAACCTGGTGCTAAAATACGTTGAGTCTAAGATTAACACGCCGGCCAGTGGTATGGCAGATTCTTTATCTCGTCTCTCTTTCTCTCTCTGTCTCTTCTCTCTCTCCTTGCTTCCCTTTCTTACATTGTGGATTGTAATACATACATTTAGAGGTTATCATGTGTATCTTTTGCCTACATTTAATGCTCAGTTCTCAGATGGTATTATCATTTTCAACGATTATCAGCACACTGTTCCCTTCTCTATCTTACTCCCACACGTTTGTGGTATACCAGGTTTTGAAATATAGTGCCCGCGCACTATGGGATCGGGCTGTGTCCAGCCATGGAGTCTGGACCCTGAGGATAACTGTGGTTGTGCTGCAAGGTTTTACAACTTATGGAAGCCTGGGGCGGGGGGGGGGCAGGCCAAGTAGCAAAACCTGTCCCCACCCCAAGATGCCCATTAGTCTAACACAGGGCTGGCAGGCAGAGACTCCACCCTGCACCTGAATACCTGGTGTCTGGCTGAGAGCCCCAGCAGCAGTTCTGGGCGAGGCTGCCAGACCTTTGTGGAGGGAACCGAGGTGGGGGGAGGTGGCCCCAACACAGGCTCTCAAAAAAACCTGGTTAGCATAGTCACAAAATCCCGCATGCCAGGGCTTGAATTCAGCTTCTCTCTTGGGTCGGGCTGTGTCCAGCTGTGGAGTCCAATATTGAAGATGACTGTGGTTGTGTTGAGTGAGGTTTTCTGACTTCCTAAATTTTCATAAAGGAGCAAAAATATGAAGTGGAGCAAAGAAAGGCTCTTCAACAAATGATGTTGGGAAAACTAGTGAGCTACATCCAAAAAAAAGTATATATACTCAGAGCTCTAACACCATACACAAAAATCAAGTCAAAATGAATTAAAGACCTTAAACTCAGACCTGAATCCATAAGGCCCACAAGAAAAACATAGGCAGAACTTTCCCTGACACTTCTGCTAAAGGCATCTTCAAGGATGAAACATCAATGAGCAAGGAAGTGGAAGCAAAGAAAAACAATCAGGACTCCATTAAACTAAGAAGAGTCTGTACTTCAAAGAAAATACTAATCAGAATACAAAGACAGCCCACAGAATGGGGAAAATTGTTTCCCCAACCCTCATCTGACAAGGGGTTAATATCTAAGATATATAAGGTACTGGTAGAACTATATAAGAAAAAATTAAAAATTCAACCCCATCAAAAAATGGGGAGAAGAGATGAATTACTATTTGTATCTTGCACAAAAAAAGAAATGCAGATGGCCAAATGACCCACAACAAAGTGCTCTATATCACTAATTATCAGGAAGATAGAAAGCAAAACAACAAAGACACACAAAAACAACCAGTGCCAGCATGGATGTGGAGAGAAAGGAATTCTCATTTACCTCGGTGGGAATGCTGGTGGGAAAGCAATAGAAACATTCATCAAAAAAATATAAATTCAGCTTCTATTAGAGCCAGCAATATGTCTCCTGGGAATATACTCTAGTGGCCCAAAACAAAATGCAGAAAAGACATGTGCACTCCTATGTGTAATGAGCATTATTCACAATAGCCAAAAACTCCCAAGTGCCAGAGAACAGAGGAGTGATAGAGAAACTATGGTACATCTACATAATGGAGCACTGCACAACTGTTAAGAAAAACGAAGTCATGCCTGCATTTGAATAATTATGCTGATAATTATGATGTGAGGTGTTTCTGGATAAGATTCAAATTGGAATGAGTCTTGGTAAAAAGCAGGTTGCTATATCAATACATATATGTAAATATATATGTATGTATATACATGCATATATATGTATAGAAACATATCATTGGTGCTATTTATGCCTCTATGTATGAAGATTTTTGCTAGGTTGTGGGTAAAAAACAACTAAGGTTTGGTCTCAGGGGACAGTGAGAATGGAAATGGGGTGGTCAAAGGGAGAGAGGTGGAATCCTGACCACGTCTACTGAATGGGGGGGAGGCTCGGAGTCAACTAATTTTGGAAAGAAAAACATCTTCAAATGACAAAGTTCAATCAATCAAAATAATTTACATAATTTCATTTTTGATAATCTGATGTTCGGCACCTAAAAATAAGCCTTATAGTATTTTTTGTTACCTTGAAGAAAACCTTTCCTTTTGGTGAGAGGGAGAGATAGGGTCACACCCGGAGTGCTAGGGGCATTAAGTTTACTAAATCTATACCCTAAGTTCTGAGCTCGGGGCTTTCTCCTGGTGATGCTCAGGGGACCCTGTGGTGCCAGAGATCAAACCAGGGACAGTCACATGCACAAGAAATGCCTTAACTCCTGTACTAGCTGTCCAGTTCCCCCAAATGCCCAGGCTCAGGCACTAGATTGAGGAATAGCCTATTACTCTAAAAACATCTCTGAACCCTCCTGTGAGGAGTCAGACTTCTCTCTGTCCCTGCATTCTCCTGGTTTCCCACTCCCCTGCTCTCCCCCTTTTCCCCCTTTTGCTAGAAGGGTTTGTTACACGGACACCTTAAAGAAGACTTTCAAGCACTGTGACCTAAAGGTAAAGGTAAACTGAAATGAATTTTTTGAGAACAACTTGGAAAAAATCATGTTATGATTCCTCAAGGTATGTGTTACATTTCAGGCCTGAACGATGCTCATTTGCTCACTTTTCCAAGGTCCTAACACTAAGTGTTGGTACTATTCAGAGCCTTGAGAGTTGAACCTCCAACATACAGACGAGCTGCTCTCAGTTGTACAGAGAATGTCAGAATCCATGATATTCCAGGGTCAGAGATGAAAATAAATTATCTTTCCCTGCAGCAGCAGCGAGAGCGAGGGCCTTTGTGGACCAATTTCCCTGGATCCCATCAGTCAAGTGGTACAAAGAGGATAAAGTTATGCCCTTCACAATCAGGGCATTGTATTATTCAACAGCAAAACAAAACCTTGTACTCTGCCATACATTTGGCCCTTGGGCTCCTAGGCACTGCTCCAGAGGCATAAAATAATGAATTATTAAATGAATCAATAAATTAAAACCCTCAGCTCAGGAAATTTAAGTGTTTAATCTGAAGGGAGATGGAAAACCTTCTCTTCCCAGGCTGTTCACCATACAAACATCCTTGAAATCGCCCAGACCAGAGGAGGTCAACGCCTCCACAGCAAGTACCAACACCACAGGTAAGTGCAGCAGGCAGCACTGAAAGGAAGCCATATTCCTCCTGTCTCAGCTGTGCTTTCCTGCACCATCTCTCTGGGGCTTGAACCACCTGGTATCTCACAGACCCATCAAACAGGGACAGTCCCCAATAAGCCGAATCACACCAGATGCCAGATATACTTGGGGAACTCCCAGCTCCCCAGGCTTCTGGCTTGCTAGAGTTAAATCCAGGGCTTTTGTTGCTGCAGTAATTTGAGAAGAACAGAACTCAAAGGAGGCTTTCCATTTTCAATGCCAGTTTTATTATAAAATTACCAACCAATGGGGGCAGTCAAGTGAGGAAACATGAGGACAGATTTCTGAGAACACTCAGCACCCCACAACTCAGCACCTCATACTGCATGCTTGGAGGGTCAGGGCACCTGTTTGCTCTGCAGGCCGATGGACACAAACTAGGAAGCACCTCTGAGCTTCTCGCACACTTTCTTTTCTTTTCTTTTCTTTTTCTTTTCTGCAACTACTCAAAATCATCCTTTCCTTCTAACTCTTCCAAAGAAAGAGAATTGTAGCTAAACACATTAATCACACACCCTATTTTAATCCCTCTCCTGATTGGCTGACAGAGTTCACACACCCCACCTCCCAGTTTAAATATCCCTGTTCCACCAACACTATTCAGCATGATCCTCTCCATGCCCATCCATTTATAGACAAATTTCATAACTTTATTTTTCCTAACAGCTGCATAGTATTCCACTGTGTAAATGCACCACAGTTTCTTTATCCAGTCATCTGTTCTCAGGCACTCTGTTGTTTGCAGATTCTGGCTATTGTGAACAGTGCTGCTATGATCATAGAAGTGTAGATGGTGTTTCCACTGTGTGTTTTGGCCTCCCAGGGTATATTTCCAGAAGTGTTATTGCTGGGTCAAATGGGAACTCAATTTCTAGTTTCTGGAGGAATGTCCAAATTGTTTCCCAAAAAAGGCTGTACCAGTCAACTTTCCCACCAACAATGGATGAAGTCACCCAGAGGGAAAAGGACAGATAGAGAATGGCTGATTTATTTGCAGTATATAAAAAAATAGCAGATACCAATATCCAAGGCCAGACAAAAACATGGATTAGGAGGTTCTTGCCAGTAGGTGGAACCTACTGCAAATGTGTGGGAGTCAGAGGTTAGGTAAGACAGACAGAGAAAGGAACAGTGTACTAATAATTATCATTAATGATAATACCAGCCTAGAACTGAGCATTGAAAGTAGGCAAAAGAATATACATGATAACCTCTAAATTATATATTGGAAGCACAATGAGCAAGAGGAGAGAGAGAGAGAGAGAGAGAGAGAGAGAGAGAGAGAGAGAGAGAAAGCACCTGTCATAGACGCAGGCTAGAGGAGGGGAGGAATCAGGGGACATTGGTGGTAGGAAATGTGCACTGGTGGAGTGATGGGTGCTGGAACATTGTGTGACTTAAACCCAAATATGAACATTTTTGTAATTGTATATCTCGTGGTGGTATCATAAAAAGTATTTTTTAAAAGAAGCACTATTGCCCCAAAGTTGTTCTTGGATACTTCTTTGTGGGTGCTCTATTAGACCTTCTTCATGGGTGTTCTACTCACTCAAGATCTGACCTCACCAGTGATATCAACATCCCTCACCAGCCACATCAACATCTGGTGTCCAATGTCAGGCCTAGATGAATCCAGGGAATTTATAGCCTGCTCACTATCAATATTTCCTCATCTGACCTACTGGGCGTGGTACGTGAGGGTCTCTCTGGGCTGTGAGTATTGACCCTGGGTAGGATTTCAGATTGAGAACGCATCTCCACTGGGAATGCTTTTCCTCTCTAGAGTATTTGCCTGGGACTGTGGATCGAGAACGCATCACCAAGAGGAACACTCCTGGATCCCAGAGGCTTCTGCCTCCATCTTATCTGGGAGCCCAGCAGGAGCTACCTAATTAGCATGATAAAATCCCTATTAATGAAAATCCAGCTCAATAACCAGCCCAGTTCTCTATTGCAATCTATTAAAATTCCTGAATTTTTCTCTATTTTCACAGGAAATGCTGCATCCTGCTCCCAGTGCAGTCCTTTACCCACAGAGGCATTGCCTGACTGCAAATATATCCTTGAGACTTTAGAGGTCGTTCTTCATCCATAAATGCATGACTCAAATGAGCCCTAACAAGTTCCAAAACAATATCCACAACTAAAAAAAATTGAGAACTTTTATTGCTTTCTTTTATAATGTCACTTTAATTTTATAAGTAATAGGATATCAAAATTTTCTTTTCAAAAAGCTTTCAGAGAAATGAAAAATAGTATGAGACTAATATCCAAGGCCAGGAAAAACATGGACCAGGAGAACTTAGTGATTGTAATCTACCACAAGTGTATGGGGATCAGCGGTTAGGCAAGATAAAGAAGGAACCAGTGTGCTAATAATTGTTGGAAATGGTAATGTCAGACTAGAACTGGAGCATTGAACATAGGCAAAAGGATATACATGATAACCCTAAAGGGAGGGAGAGAGAAAGAGAAAAAGAGAAGAGGAAAGTGACTGCCATAGAGACAACTGTGGGAATGAGGAGGGAATCAGATGTCATTAGTGTTGGGAAACATACACTGGTGAGAGAATGGGTGCTGGATCACTGCATGACTGAAACCCAATCATGATCAGCTTTGTAATTATCTATCTCAAGGTGGTATCACTTGCATCAGTTTGCTCAAGCAGGCACCAGTAACATCTCCATTTGTCTTCTTGTTAGCAAGTGTAGCCCAAGGGCATCTGCTTGCTCCAGGAACAGGAAGAGCCTCAAACCATTCCTTCAGGTCATGGGAATGAGTTCCATATTGTTACTAGTTTTTGGCATATCAAATAAAACAAGGATAGCTTGCCAGGCTCTGCCGTGTACGTGGTATAGAAGTCTCTCATTTCCAGCATTTACTGATGAAACTCAGTGGGGAAAGATCAAGTTTTCTGGGTGGAGCTCTGGAGAGCTGTGGAGTCTGGATGTTAAGAATGACTGACCTCATGGTGTGTGTGTGGGGGTGGTCCTCTGGCTTCTTACTAGGCTCACTAGGATGACACACCACAGCTAGAACCTGCCTAGAACTGTATACAGTGTATAAATGAAAAGATCCTGGGAAGGGCCTGATCCTAACATCCAGGACTGTATAAGACTTGCGCGCCAGAGAACAGCACGATGACAGAGCTGTGGGTCTGACTGTCTCTCTTCCGGGGTTGCTGGCATGGAGGTGGAGGAGTGGGAGGAAGAGCCCCAAACTCCCCGCCTCCCAAATCCAGCCAGCGTGGGCCCTCCCCCATTACATGTGGAGCAAACCCCTGGAGCAATGTTGGACATGGGCCAGGGGCTGGCGGAGCCCTTTACTGCCCTCCAGTGCTCCATGGGTTGCTTCCACGTGAGGCCAAGCTGCACAGCTGTAGGTCTGGAGTGGTTGGGTCTAGAGTGTCTCTCTTCTGGGGTTGCCGACGGAGCTGTGGGTCTGGCGTGTCTCTCTTCAGGGGTTGCTGGCATGGAGGAATGGGAGGAGGGAGGAGCCCAAATCCCCGCTCCGAGTAGTAGAGTGGCAGGGTACAAAATCAATACCCAAAAACTCAGTGGCTTTCCTGATACAAATAATAATTTGAAAAAGGACTACCTTTATTTTTCAGAACTGAAAAGGCCTGTGTTTTCATTTCTCTTAAACCTTTTTTTGGGGGAAAGAAAATTTAAGTTTAAATTATAGTTAAATTGCTCATGTCTTGAATGTTTGGTTTTGTAGCTCACTACACTGTAAGTTGTTCCAACACCCCTCACAGGATTTTTGTTCTCCCTCTGCCTTGCCACAGTCTCACGCCCTCCTCTTACCCTCTACACAGCCCCTACTATGGTAGCTCAGTTCTATCAATCGCCCAAAGTTCTGTTGCCTTTGGGTACCTGTTATTCCCTTACTATGCTTCCTTATATCCCACAGAAGAGAGAGATCATTCTGGATCTGTCCCTCTCTGTGTGTGTGTGTGTGTGTGTGTGTGTGTGTGGGGGCATGTTTATTTTTATTTTCTTGTTTGGGTGTCCTTTGTTCTTTGGAGTCATACCAGTAGTGCTCAGAGCTGCGCTCAGGGATCACCCTAGAGGTGTCAGAGGATCAAATGTGGGGCCGGGAATCAAACCAGAGTGAGTTGAGTACAGGGAAGCATCCTACCCTACCCACTGTACCCTCTCTCCAGTCCCCTCCCTCTCTTTCCAGCTGGCTCTACTTGGCACCATACTCTCCAGATCTATCCACATAGTGGCAAATTGCATGATTTGTGTCCTTTTCTTATAGTCAAATAGCATTCCCTTGTGTAGATGTACCATTTATCCAGTCATCTTTATCTCTGTCGACTTTGAAAGTGAAAGTGTACTGTCCCTAACAGTAAATCATACATTTTCAACTGCCACATAAAGCAACACTGTCTCCTAGAAAATAGATTCCTCAGTTGTTTGGGTTTCTAGTTACCTGGCTCCAGTTTGCCAAACCAGGCAAGCACATGTATTTAGGAAATATGCCTGGTGCTGGTCTCTGGTCAGATCACCCCAGCTCTTTACCCATGGGCAAACTAATATTTATATGTCTCTGTGCTTTAGTATTGCTTATGGATGTTAACAACGATTATTTCATTATGTTGTTGAAGATCAAGTTCAATGATATAGTGTCAAGCTTAGATTATTATTGAACACTTAGTGACAACCAATAAATGTTAACTGCAGCTTTGATGATCACCTTCATCAGTTTCTCCTCACTCTACCCTCAAGGTTCACCTAGCACAAATTGCCCTCTGCTTCATCTACCCACCCTTTCACCTCACCCACCCAACACAATGCCTAGAACAATTGAGGCTTATAGGCATACCCATGTGGGAGACCAGAAATAAAATGTAGACAGTCATTGTCAGAAAGCTGCTCTTTTCATGTTTTGATTTAAGCCTACTGAAAAAACTGCCAAAGCAAATGTTAGTTACATTATAAAAGTTAAGAATAAAAAAATAAAGAGGGACTGGAGCAATAGTACAGAGGGTAGGGCATTTGCCTTACACGCGGCTGTCCTGGTTTCTATCCCCAGAATCCCATGGTCCCCTGAGAACCACCAGGAGTAATTCCTGACTGCAGAGCCCTGAGCTCACCAGGTATGACCCCAAAAAATCAAAAACAAAAAGAATAAAAATAGTTGTACCATTTCACTTCACTTGTCTTCCCGTTATTCATTGATTTGCTCAAGCAGGCATCAGTAATATCTCCATATGTCCTGTCACATGCTAGTGTAGCTCCAAGGGCATCTGCTTGCTCCAGGAATATGGAGAGCCTCAAATCATTCCTTCAGGTCACGGGAATGAGGTCTACAATTGTTACTGGGCTTTGGCATATCAAATATGACACAGGTAGCTTGCCAGGCTCTGCTGTGCGGGTGGTATACTCTCAGTAGTAGGCTCTCATCTCGTGCATTTACTGATGAAGTGGGAGCAATGAGGGAGAGATCGGATTTTCTATTGGGTGGGGCTCTGACAAGCTGTGGAGTCCGGATGTTGAGAATGAATGTACATTTCTATCATGTGCTACCATGTACATGATTAAAAAAAAGAGATGTACAGATAAAAATAAAATGAATGAGAACCAACTGGTAAAATCAGAATAGCTAAGGAAAATAATGTGTTTCTTGTATGTAGAAAGAAACATGTATATAGCAAGAAAATAAAGTGTATGTAGCAAGGTGCTATCTAGACAGATAATAAAATTCCTTCTTGTTGCTCTACATAGCCTACAAATTTACTCTTGTAATTTTTTAATTTGTTTTTCATTGAATCACGTGCAATAGACCATTATAAAACTGTTCATGGGGGCCAGAGAGACAGTACAGCAGGTAGGGTGTTTGCCTTGCACACAGCCGAACCAGGTTCAATCCTCGGCATCCCATATGGTCCCCCGAGCACTGCCAGGAATAATTCCTGAGTTCAGAGGCATGAACAAACCCTGAGCATTACCGGGAGCAATTCATAAAGTAAAATAAAAAACTGTTCATAGGTTTCAGTCATACAGTGCTGCAACACCCATCCCTCCCCAGTGCACATTTCCCAGTACCAATGCCCCGCTTCCTCCCCAATTCACCCTCCACAGCCTGTCTCTACAGGAAGCACTTTTCTTCTTTCTCTCTCTTACTTTTTTATCTCCTTTTGCACACTATGTTTTGCAAAACAGGACACTGAAGGGTTATCATGTATATTCCTTTACCTACTTTCAATAATCAGTTCTAGTCCTTGTATTTTTTTAGTAATCAGTTCAAAGAGTAATGTTTACAAAATTTATGCTGCATATAAGCATTGACATGTAAAATGAAGTTCCCTTTATGGACCTGTGTGAAGAGTGTACCGGCGTCATGCTGTGAAACATCTTCAACATCATTCCTAAAGTAAAAGCAATATCATACCTTTTTTAAACAATAACATCCACTTCTTGGAACCATAAAGATAGTACAGGGGGTAAACTGCTTATCTTTCAAGAAAGAGACCCAGCTCCTGTCCCTGTGGCTCCACCCATCAAAGCATCACCAGGATTGATCCCTTAGCACAGAGCCAGGAATAAGCCCTGAGTATCACTGGGTATGATTCTAAACCAGGAATAAGCCCTGAGTATCACTAGGTATGATTCTAAACCAGGAATAAGCCCTGAGTATCACTGGGTATGATTCTAAAACCAGTAATAATAATAATAGCCTTACATAAGAGTCTTTTTTATTTTATTAAACCACTGTGAGATATACAATTACAAAGCTGCTCATGATTGTGTTTCAGTCACACAGTGTTCCAGCACCCATCCCTCCACCAGTGCCCATTTCCCACCACCAACGTCCTGATTCCTTCCCCATTCCCCAGCCTGCCTCTACTTTTTCCTCTTCTCTCTCTCTTCCTCTCTCTCAAGAGAGTCTTTAAAATTTAGCACACTAACATGAACTTTTTAATTGTATATCTTTTATTTGTATATCTCACGGTGGTGTAATAAAATATTTAAAAAAAATAAATAAAGTTGGTTTTGAGTCCATGAAAAAAAAATTAGTTGCACAGAACTGAGTATTGAAAGCAGGTAAAGGGACACACATGATAACTCTTCAGTGTCTGTATTGTAAATAGCAATTCACAAAAGGGAGGCAGAGGAGGGGGAGAGAAAGAGAGGGAGAGAGAGGGAGAAGTGCCTATCATAGAGGCAGGTTGTGTATATGTGTGGGGGGAACTGGGGAAAATGATGTTGGGAAGTGTGCACTGGTGGTGGGATTACATATTAAATATTAAAGGCAAAAAAAAATAAAATAAAATAAAATAAAAATAAAATAAAATTTAGCTACACCATTCATTCTAAACTGTGGATTGATCCCTACAGTTTTTCTGCCAAAACTGTTAAAGTTTTTCTGGTTGGGCTGTCCTAAACAATATGTTCTGTGATTAATCAGTTGGCACCCTGGTAGGAGTCTTGTCAGCCAATACTTTGCCACTGCCAGTTGGAAGCCCACCTTAGACAGGTGCCATGCTTTGAGTCATCACAGCTATCACCGGTACCTAGGGAATTGGGAGGGACGCAGCTTCAGACTTCCTCCTTCACCATCCAATGCTCAATTATTCAGTACTCTTCCAAAGGTAAACTTGTGTTTTTATCTTCGCCCCTTCATTAGGCTGATGTTTGCCCACCGAAAGATTTTTGATAGAAGTCCCATAAGAATTACATCTCAGGATTGGGGTGGGACGATAGTCCAGCGGGTAGGGCGTTTTCCCTTGCACGCAGCCGAACCCGGTTCGATCCCCGGCATCCCATATGGTCCCTGAGCACTGTCAGGAGTAATTCCTGAGTGCAACCCCTGATCATTGCCAGGTGTGGCCCAAAAAAGCAAAAAAAAAATTACATCTCAGGATCATCTGAGATGCCAATAAATAATGAGTAAGTAAAAATGTCCAAGACTTCACACAGCTTCAACCTCCTTAGAGTGGCTTCATTCTCAACAACGTTCAAATCTGGCTCTAAGCAGAGGGTTAGGATGATGGGCATACAGATTTGGGCGACAAGGTCACTACTGTCCATGGGAAATGTGCACTGGTGAAGGGACAGGTGTTGGGAAAATATATGACTGAATCTCAGTCATGAGCAACATTGTAACTGTGTATCTTATGGTGATTCAATGATAAATAAGATTTTAAATCAATATTATCCAGCCACTACAACTTCTTTTCAAAACCTTCACCATCAGCTCCGACTCAAAACCAAAAACATGGCACCACTGAAAGTCTTCCTCCTCCTTCTCATAAAATGTATGGCTCTCTTCTGCTCCCAGATTTCTCAAGCACGTCCCCTTTGAGTCATTCCTGATTCCTTTCTCCCCTTTCCTTCCTGAGTGTAATAAACTACCAACAACTTTGCTATTTGTTCCTGCATATAATGCCCGATCCCAGCAACAAACTCCTATTGTCATAACCAGCTTTAGGGGGAATTCCAACCATAAGCTCCGGACGGCAGTGGGAAAGTCAGGAGGGACCCTTTGACCTCCACTCCCCTCCTTCCTGGCTCACATGGAGAATGAGTCTCGGAACCACGGAGGCAGGGAACAACAGGGTAAGAGCTTCCTACCCATCTAGAGGGTTAGAACTGGGGTTTCCCACAAGGCCAAACAGGCTCCAGGTATAGGAAGTTCTGTTTCTTTGTGTGTGTGTGTGTGTGTATACGGTGTGTTTGTGTTTTGTTTTGTTTTATTTTATTATTCCATCATGATGCACAATTACAAAGATGTTCATGATTAGTTTCAGTCATACAGATTTCCAGTACCCATCCCTCCACCAGTGCACATTTCCTGCCACCAATGTCCCTTGATTCCCTCCCCCACGCAGATATATCTATGGCAGACACTTTTCCTCTTCTCTCTCTCTCTCTTTCTCTCTCTCTCTCTTTCTCTCTCTCTCTCCCTCTCTCTCTCTCTCTCTCTCTCTCTCTCTCTCCCTTCCTCCCCTCAATTTTTTTTGCACATTGTGGCTTGCAATACATACACTTAGGGGTTATCATGTATATCCCTTCCCTACATTCAATGCTCAGTTCTAGTCTGGCATTACCATTTCCAACAATTATTAACCTAACCTCTGACTCCACACACACTTGTGGTATATTCCAACCATTGATTGACAAGGCCTCCCTGTCCATGCTTTGCCTGGCCTTGGATATTAGTCTCATACGATTTTTTTATATCCCACAAATGAATGCAGTCATTCTATATCTGTCCTTTTCCTTCTAAGGAAAGTTCTGTTTCAAGGTTCAGCCTTGACTGAAATTTGTCACACTCTTCAAATCCTTGTGAAACAAGACAAATGTTCCTGCCCACTCCAAGCTTGACTCCTCCTCTGCTCACCCAGGATGGGGCTCCCTCCTGCCAGCCCTCCAGAGCCTCTCAGGAGAGAACGCTCTAGTCATTGTCATTTGCACGACTCCCGTGTTAGACAACTAACTCTACAACCCAACAGAAATAAGGTTCATGTGAACGAACACATAAAGCACACCAAGATCTGCTCGATCCTGAGATAAAAATTCATTGTCCTGCCTTAGAGCCCTGTTAACATAATAAGTTCATTTTTTAAAAGTGTTCTTTAAAAACTTTTGCAGGGGCCGGAGCGATAGCCCAGCCGGGTAGGGCATTTGCCTTGCACGCGGCTGGCCTGTGCCAGCCTGGGTTTGATCCCCGGCATCCCATATGGTCCCCTGAGCACCGCCAGGAGTAATTCCTGAGTGCAGAGCCAGGAGAAACCCCTGAGCATTGCCAGGTGTGACCCAAAAAGCAAAAATATATATATATATATATATATATATATATATATATATATAATAAAATAAAATAAAATAAAAACTTTTGCAAAAAAAACTCTTATCCTTCAAAGACAAATTGAACTGGACAAGGGAATGAGGCCCAGTAGAAAAGCAAGCTGGAGCCTTGAGGGCAATTAGTGCCTCTGGCCGCAACCAACCCGACGTGTGATCCTGATGCTACAAGTAAGCTACAATCCACTCCCCACCACAAGGACAGCGAAGGACACAGAGTGAAGGGGTCAAAGTCAGCCTTGGCTTCTTCCATTTCAGACCTATGCACCACCAGGCCTGGCCTTTGTGTCTGTTTCAGACTGTCAATGTTCCAAAAACACAGAAAAGAGAGTCTTGGAAAACACACACCCAATCCTGAGCTGGGGAAAAATTCCAGTTCCTGAGAGAAATGACTATGAAAGCGTCTGTGTGTGCTTTTGTTTTCTGAGAGAACATTTGTTTTTGTTTTGTTTTATATTGATTTTATTTTTTTAATTGTATTATACCACCATGAGAGAGACATTTACAAAGCAGTTCCTAATTGGGTTTCAGTCATGCAGTCTTCCATCATTCATTCCTTCACCAGTGCCCGTTTCCCATCACCAGTGTCCCCTGATTCCCCCTCTCCTGTCTTTTAATTAAATCACCATGCAATACACAGTCAGAAGGTTGTTCATTATTCGTTTTCAGTTATACAATGCTCCATCATTCATTCCTTCACCAGTGCCCGTTTCCCATCACCAGTGTCCCCAGTCTCCCTCCTGCCACACCCCTGCCTGCCTCAACAAGCCTCTCTCTCTCTCTCTCTCTCTCTCTCTCTCTCTCTCTCTCTCTCTCTCTCTCTCTCTCTCTCTCTCTCCCTCTCTCTCTCTCTCAGAGAACATTTGAATTGAAGAGTCAGCAGACAATGCTGTACTAGTGTTTGAAGCTGTGGGCCCTGAAGTCATTCAAAAGCATCTTACACATCTTTTCTCTTGTTCCATGGTCACTCCTAGCAATGCTCAGGACTTACTCCGGGCTCTGTGCTCAGGGAACCCTGCTGGGCTCTGGGAACCATACAGATTACTGGGATGGAACTCAGGTTGGGGCCGGAGTGATAGCACAGCAGATAGGGCATTTACTTTGCACACAGCCAACCTGGGTTCAATCCTCAGCATCCCATTTGGTCCCCTGAGTACTGCCAGGAGTAATTCCTGAGCGAAGAGCCAGGAATAACCCCTGAGTGTGGCGGGTGTGACCCAAAAAAGAAAAAAAAAGAACTCGGGTTGGCAGGATGCAAGGCTAAGCCTGCTGTACTATCATTCCAGCCCCTCTTAGTACAGTTTTCCTTTAGGATGAAATAAGAAGTAGGGAGATGTCAGAGTTTGCACTTAGCAGCATTAGTTCATGAAATGTTTGTCCCCGATTTTTCAATTAGGGATGGGTGTGCCAGATTACTACATAAGTGATGTACCCAATGCACAGTGATGTACTGAAACCCAATTACTACATTTTTTGATGAAAAAATGTTTAAATCCTAGTTGATTTAGCCCAATTAGTAACTAGCAGTGCGCTGCAATGCAATGAATACACATTTATTTGCAACTTACAGTTAGAAAAATCCTTGGCTTGGTGCAGGAGAGATGGTACAGGGGTTAGGGTGTTTGCCCGAGCTCCACCAGGAGTGACCCAGAGTGAAGGACAGGAACAAGAACGAAACACCACTGGGTGTGACAACGGAGGGGAGGAGGTCAAAGAGGAAGAGGAGGAGGAAGAAGAGGAAGAGGAGGAGGAAGAAGAGGAAGAGGAAGAGTAAGAAAAAGAAGAGACGGAGGAGGAGGTGGAGGAGGAGAAAATTTTAAAAAGAAAAGAAGGTTTTAAGTCTGGCCTCTGGTGCTTAAATTACATGCCCCCCAGGACGCTACCGAATCTTTGCTGAAACTCATCTATGAAGCAGAGCTAACTCTTTCCCACAGATGGACCGTCCTCAGAGCTGGATTACGGTGAAATGCTCACTTCCCTCCTGAGCCGGGGATGTGTCCGGACTCAGAGCGAGAATCTACCTGTGTGTACTCACCGTCTTCACCCGTCAGACATTCAGGGAGGGGCCGGAGCAGGTTCGGTGCAGGTGCGTGTGCGACACAGCCCAGCTCTCTATAAGTTCTTCTAGACGGACGGTGCATGTGGAACACCCTGCACAAGCGCTCCTGAGCACGGAGCATGGCGCCAAAGACCCTTCCAGACTCCGCCCGGCCTTCCTGCTGGACTGTGCACGTCGAGCAACACACACAGCAGCGTCTTGTCTGCGCCGGCCTGACGCACTGCTTTGCGGTGGGGCTTGCAGCCACCCAACCGTCAGGGCGCCTCAGCCTCGCCCGGCCAGTCGGGGTCCACCTCTGAGTAGCACAGAGTGAGGTGGCATGGCTGGAATCTGAGCTGTGGGGTTTTGTGAGTGCTGCTGTGGACCCAGACTCGGCGTCTCCTTTCTCTCCCCAAGTGGACTTCTTATTCTCCATCAAAGATATAGGCCTGCATTTATCTATCGGTCAGCGCACAGACTTTCAACCTTTGCTTTTTGGTTTGCTTGGTTTTTGGTTTTGTTTTTTGGTTTTGGGATTTTTTTTTTTTTTTTTGCTTGTTCTTCAGTTTTGTTTCGTTTGTTTGTTTTCTATTTTTTGGTCACACCTGGTGACCCAGCGGTTACTCCTAGCTTTGTTGCACTCAGGAATTATTCCTGGCGGTGCTGGGGTGGCGGGGGGGGAGGGGACTCCTATGGGAAGCCGAGGATAGAACCAGGTCTGCCGCATACCAGACAGACACCCCTACTCGAACCCGGGTCTGTCGCATCCCAGGCAGACGCCCTACCCGCAGTACTACGGCTCCGCAGACTTTCGCCCTTTGGAAGCATTTGGGACCTTTGCCATCTCCTCCCTATGTACCAATCTCCTGGCTTTGCACGACCCACGCCTGCTAAAGCTTTTCTTCTGTGGCGCCATGGGAGGTGGTGATGGCCTGCGAATCAGAGCAGGGCCGAGAACAGATCGGCTTCCGCGAGCCGCGAGCCGACAGAGAACAATGCCCTGCGTGCGCCCAGCCTGGCCACTCCTGCAGCCGCGGCTAGTGCAGTCTTCACTTTCCAAGCGTGGGAAGGGAAGCCCGGGAAGGAAACTGCTTGGAAGGCTCCATCTTGTGGTGGAGGCGCGTGGGTGCACCTCGGTGCACCAGAAACAGACAGTAACTGCTTGCAGGCACAGGAGTGCTTAAGAGTGCTTGCATCAACCTCTTGATTTCCACAGCGAGTCCTTTTTTATTTCCCATAATGTTTCAAAGTAAAATTAAAGGCTGTTGTGGGAGGGAGGTAACACTGTGACATCATAACCAGACAGATTTGGTTCAAGGTCTATGTCTGGAACTTATTTATTTTTTCATCCTGGAGAAACAAATCCAGAGCCTCACACATGCAGGGTATCCCTTCTCCCTAGTCTCATCCCAAGCCCCAGAGGAAAGAAACTGGAAACTGTTAACAGTCTTTCAGTCACAGTTCTAAACTGGAAGCAAGACTTCCCTTTTCCTCTGTGCTTGACCTGGATGTTAGCTTTAAGGAAAGCTCTCTCCAGAGGCGGCAATCCAGCTGTTATAATCACAGTCCTGTTTCCCTCTGCCCTCTCCCCAGCACTCTGAAGGAGCCTGTGGGGCAGGGATCAGGGATCAGGGTAGGAATCCTGAGCTCCAGTCCTTTGAGCCATGGGCTCAGGCATAAAACGCTGATGCATCCGTATGATTCTCCAAGCCTGCCAGGAGTGACTCCTGAGTACAGAGCCAGGAATAACTCCTGAGCACTGTAGGGTGTGGCCTCGGAACAAAAACAAACAGAATCTTGTTGATGGCATGGACCCAGGTCACTGGGCCTACTTCTGCCTTTGCTGGGTCCCACACCCACTGGGTATCTCTGACATTGCCTGACCCAAACTGCTCAATGTTTATCCTTCTGGGGTACAAGAGGCCAGGAACAAGCAGACGATTGAGCGTGCAATGAGACACAAACGTTCAAAGTGAGTTAATGATGAGGGCATTGGAGTCAGAGTGAGGCAGTGGCAGGCAGCAGGCACACGAAAGGGGGTCTGAGGGCGGAGCAAAGGGTCCAGCGGGCGTTTGCCTTGCATATGGCCAACCAGCGTTCAATCCCGGCATCCCGTATGGTCCCCGAGCACCGCCAGGAGTAATTCCTGAGTGCAGAGTCAGGAGTAACCCCTGAGCATTGCTGGGTGTGACCCAAAAAAAAAAAAGTGGGATCTGCTTGGGTTAAGGAGAGTCAGATACAGCTGAAAAGTTACAATGAAATAAAATGAGACGCATTCTCAGAGTTATGACCGGGTCTCCCAAAGCAGAGCCAGATAAAGGTGAGAACAGCTGCAGCATCTATTCAGCTACCAACACACACACACACACACACACACACACCACAGACACACCACACATATACCACACACACACCACACTCCACACACACACCACACACAGATACACACAACCCATAGAGCACACACAACACACACAATATAACTCAGAGCATACACACCACACACAGACTCATCAACCATACACAGAGAGACTCATCACACTCACCACATACACACAGACTCATCACACACATAAAAATTCAAATACAGTCTCACATACATACACTCACACATATACACATACATACTCACACTCATACACACAGAAGCACATACATACACTCTCATATACACACAATGCTCTCATACACACATACACAGATATGCACACTCACATATACAACACATACAATACATGTACATACACATAAACATGCACACACACACATATACCCATTGCAAATTTTGAGACTAAAGAAAACAGTTAGACATCATAGGTCTGCCTGAATCAATTAACGGATTCAATACAATTCCCATGGCATTCTTCAAAGACAAACAAATACTTATAAATTGTATAGAACCAAGAATTCCCAGAATAGCCAAAACAATCCTGGGTCAGTGGGGGCTGCCAGAAGTGAGGCTTTGGCTGATTTAAACTACATTCTAAAGCTACAGTAATCAAAACTGGGCTAAAGACAGGCTCAGATCAATGAGCTAGAACTGAAAGCCCAGAGATAAGCCCTCAGCTGTATGGACAATTAGTCTGTGGCAAAGGAGTTATGTGCATAAAACAAATCTCTTTAACAAAGTATGCTGGAAAAAATGGTCAGCCTCATGCAAACAAAAAAGAAAAGAAAAGAAACTAGACCCTACATCACTTCATACACAAAGGATAATTCAAAACAGATTACAGACCTTGAGATCAGACCTGAATCCAGCAAATACTTAGCCAGAACTCTCCACAATGCTGACCTTCAGGAGTCTTCAGTGAGATAGTCCAACTGGCAAAGAAAACTAGAGTGAAATCAGCAACTGATATATGTCAAGCTCAAATGCTTGCATACAGCCGAAAAATGATCACTTGACATCCCGTTATTCATCAATTTGCTCAAGCAGGTGCCAGTAACATTTCCATTTGACCCTATCACATGCCAGTGTAGCCCAATGGCATCTGCTTGCTTCAGGAATACAAAGAGCCTCAAACCGTTCTTTCAGGGTCTTGACGAAGAAGTCTGACCATATTGTAGGTGGGCAGCCACATGATCTTTTGACATCCCGTGGAATCCAGTCGGTAACAGGTCTAGTTCAGCGGTCATTTTCAAATCACATTACATGTCCAGCCCAGCTGATTTCCAATGCCTTGGCAAACGAGACAGCGTCTCTGACTCTGGAACAACGAGGGGGTCAGAACTCCAGATTCCTTCTCTCACTTGGGTAAGGCGTGATATTCCAAGCATAGCTCTTTCGATTCCTCTCTGGGAGACCCGAATAGCATTCTCATCCTGCTTTCATAGGGCCCAGGTCTCTGAGGCGTATGTTAATGCAGGGAGAACAGTGGAGTCAAAGAGATGTTCCCGGAGCCGGAGGTTCTTTGCCCTTTTAGCTATTTCTTCGATGTTTATGAAGCATCGATATATCTCCAAAGTACCATAAATATTCTACCCACCCCTCTCAGAGAGCCCGGCAAGCTACTGAGAGTATACATCGCCTGCACGGCAGAGCCTGGCAAGCTGTCCGATGTGTATTCGATATGCCAAAACCAGTAATAAAAAGCCGAAAAATGATGCCCAAAATAAAGACACCCACGCTACCCCAGGCCAGAGAGTATCAGCGTCTCCAAGGGCCTCAGCATGGCCCTGTAATTATGACATTCAGGGGCCTCAGCAGCACCACAGCTTGGATCCCTTGCACTGAGACATGGACCTGTGCACCATCTGTGAAACCCTCAAATTAAATTAAATTCCTAAAAATAAACACTAGTGTGTGGGGAGATATTTTCTTATGCCCTGGGCAAAGGCACGAGAAATGGGGAGTTAGTCCACAGAATTGAGCAGGTGTGAGCTGAAGAGGTTCCCAGGACATGGGAGGGGTGGGGGAGGAAGGAGCAGAGTGTCTTTGAGATGTTGCATGCATGACACTATGTTTAAAAATTAAAAAGTGAAAGAAAGAGGGGCGGAGCGATAGCCCAGCGGTGGGGGCGTTTGCCTTGCACACAACCAGCCTGTGCCGGCCGGGTTCAATCCCCAGCATCCCATGTGGTCCCCGAGCACCGCCAGAAGTAATTTCTGAGTGCAGAGCCAGGAGTAGCCCCTAAGCATTGCCGGGTGTGGCCCAACAAAGCAAAATAAATGAATGAATGAATGAATGAATGAATGCATAAATAAATAAATAAATAAATAAATAAATAAATAAATAAAGTGATTTACAACAGTACACCACAATGCCTTTATTTAAATGGGTAGGACTAAAAGGTCAAGAGGAAAACACAAACTGTAGAAATTAAAAATAGATTCTTTGGCTCTCCAATGCAGCATGGAGACACTGTTAAGTGGGAGGCACACATTCTCCCTGAGAACAAGGAAAAGTCTGATCAAAGTGAAAATTAATGTCTGTTCTTGAAACCCCACAGAAATGAAGTTCATAAGAGCAAACCACAAACCAGAAATCTTTAAAGAGACAAGTGCCTGCAAGGAAAATTGGAGTCAAATTTAAGAAGACTGAACCAGTAAAAAAACAAAAAAAATTTTTTTTAATTACTAGCCAAAGGCTAAGTATAGGAACAAAAATATGAGAGTTTGAACCCGGCGGGTGTGGCAGGTAAAAGTGACTGGCAGTCGCATCTTACTCTACAAGAAAATTCTTCAAAACAGCCTCATCATGCAGAAAAGATTGTTATGCATAATTTTTCCCATCGGAATAATAAGGGCCCCCACCAGGAAGTAACTTCCCCATGGTAAAGCCCAGACTGATATCCTGAGGCTCCATGCAGAGAAAAGCATGGTCCCAACAGAACATTTAACACCCCACATGCTGGTGTTCCAATTTATGCTCATTGGAGTGTGAGCCACAAGTGATCTATTTTTTTTTTTTTTTTTTTTTGCTTTTTGGGTCACACCTGGCAATGCTCAGGGATTTCTCCTGGCTCTGCACTCAGGAATTACTCCTGGCAGTGCTCGGGGGACCATATGGGATGCCGGGGATCGAACCCTGGCCGGCATGGGCCGGCCGTGCATGGCAAACGCCCTACCCGCTGGGCTATCGCTCCGGCCCGAGCCACAAGTGATCTAAGCAGGTGTCAACACACAGAATTATTGTCAATGCAGGTGAACAGCTGCAATGTGGCCAAAACAAAATGGTTAGTCAGCACATTTATTTATTTTTATATATAATTTTATTATGTCATTTTGTCATTTATTTTATTATGTCACTGTGATATAGACAATTACAAAGCTGTTCATGATTTGGGTTTCAGTCATTCAGTGTTCCAGCACCCATCCTTCCTCCAGTGCCCATTTCCCACCACCAATGTCCCCCTACCTTACCCCCCCATGCCTGCCTCTATAGCAGGCACTTTTCTCTTTTTCTCTCTTTGGCACATTGTGGTTTGCAATATGGACACTGAGGGTTATCATGCATATCCCTTTATCAATACTCAGTTCTGGCATAGCATTACCATATCCAACTATTATTGGCAGACTGATCCCTTCTCTATCTTACCTAACCTCTGCCCCACACACACTTGTGGTAGATTCCAACCCTTGACATGTCCTCCTGGGTCCTGTTTTGCCTAGCCTTGAATTTTAATCTCATATTTTTTATATCCCACAAATGAATGCAGTTATTCTATATCTGTCCTTTTCCTTCTGACTAATTTTACTCAGCATGATAATCTCCATGTCCATCCATTTGTAGGCAAATTTCATTACTTCATTTTCATGACAGATATTTATTTGGGAAATAAATATTTGGGATTAAATATTTGGGAAAATACTATAGAGAAGAAACAAAATTAGCTTTATTTATAGATTATATCACCTGTATAAAAAGCTAGGGGAGGGGCTGAGTGAGAACAAAGCGAGGAGTGCTCTGCCTTGCAATTTGTTCAACCCCCAGTGTCCCATTTGACACACCCCAGCCCTTCAGGGAGTAAGCCCTGAGCAAAGAGCCAGGAGTAAATCCTGAGCACCACCAGGTGTGATTAAAAAAACATAGACAAAAATGCAGATCTATAGACAATTAGAACGAAGGAGTTCTTTGGCAAGATGCTGAATAAAAGCTATTGATTTAATAGTAAATCTATGAAATTCTATTGGAAATTTCACCACATAAAAATCTCACTCAGGGGTCAAATGGGAGCCCAATATCAAGTTTTTGGAGGAATGTCCATATTGTTTTCCAAAAGGGCTGGACCACTCAGCACTCCCACCAACAGTGGATGAACTCCACTTGACCCAGCAATACCACTACTGGGAATATACCCTGGACACCCAAAAACACACAGCAGAAACACTGTCTGCACTTCTATATTCATCGCAGCTCTATTCACAATTGCCAGAATCTGGAAACAACCTGAATGCCCTAGAATAGAAGACTGGCTAAAGAAACTATGGCACATCTACACAATAGAATACTATGCAGCTGTCAGAAAAGACAAAGTTATGAAATTTACCTGCAAATGGATGGACATGGAGATTATCATGCTAAGTGAAATTAGTCAGAAGGTAAAGGAGAAATATAGAATAACTACATTCATTAGTGGGATATAAATATATACCAGTATTCTACTAATTGTGGGAAATGGTCACACCACACTAGAACTGAGCATTGAATGTAGGCAAAGGGATATACATTATAACCCGTAAATGTATATATGGCAAACCACAATATTGAAGACTTGGGAGAGAGGGAGGGGAGGGAGAGAGACAGAAGAAAAAGAAAAATGCCTACTATAAAAGCAGACTGGGGAGGGGGAGGGAATGTGGGGACACTGGTGGTGGGAATAGGGGAACTTGCCTTGCACGTGGCTGACCGGGTTCGATCTCCAGCATCCCATATGGTCCCCTGAGCACTGCCAGGAGTAAGTCCTGAGTTCAGAGCAAGGAGTAACCCCTGAGCATTACCGGGTGTGACCCAAGAAGCAAAAAGATAAAAAATAAAAATGTCACTCAAGGGCTGGAGAGATAGCATGTGGGTAACAAGACCAACCAGAGGCTCCCATATGTGCCCTGCCAGGAGTGCTCCCTGAGCACAGAATAGGGAGAAAGTCTTGAGAACTGCCCGACGTGACCAAAAAACCAAAATAAATAAGTGAAAATCTCACTCAAATTTCAACCAAAACTACAAAGAACAGAGCAATAAATGATGTGTCATATCTGCACATTTTGTTAAGTATCACAAAGTATTATCCACAAATAAATAAATGACTCTACTATCCACAAATAAATCCACAATGAATTATCCACAAGTTTTGTTCCTTACATTTTGTTAAGTACCACAAGATTATTATCCACAAACAAACGTGGAAACAATGGAAAGCCTACAAGCAATTATATATTAAGTACATTCCATTAAGCTGGTCTATTAGCCTATTAATCTAATCAAAAGTGTTATTAAATATATAGTTGCAGCAAAATGTTTATGCAATTTCCACTTCACTTTCTACATTTAAAAATGTAATAAATTGAAGATGTAGCTAGGAAAGACAAAACTTTTAGAGAAAAATGTATGATCTTATTTCCCTGACAATAAAAAAATGTCCAAAATAAAATGAGTCACATAAACCATAGAGAAAAAGATTAGTGAAGCTGACAGTTAAAGTACAATCTTCTGTGTGAAAAAGACACTACAAACATTGTCAAAGAACAAATCACAGACTGGAGGAAGATATCTGAACTGAATATAACAGTTCTTATTCTTTGTAGAGTCCATACCTGTGAATTTATGTGTAATGCAGAAATTGGTATTTGAGCATTTTCAAAGCCATGCACAGAGAAGTAAAACTGAAGCACCAAACAAGTGTGCTCCCAGACGAGGACAAACAGTGCTGAGCTCCAACTGCTGGCTTCCGCTCCCTGTGAATGAGTCCTAATCTCCGTCTGTAGGGCGCCACATTTTCTACTAGGTGGGTTTTGCTGTTAAATTCCTCCACAAGGTTGTATTGAGAAAAAAAGGGAAACTTGACCCACTGTCATCTGGTTCAGGGCTCTATGGAAAGCAACACAGAGATTTCTAAAAAAAAAAAAAATGGAATTACTTTTGGGCATATATCTCCAGGACATAAAAACACTCCATTCAAAGGACATATACACACCATTATTCATTGCTGCACTTGGTACAATAGCTGAGATATGGAATCAACCTAGATGTCCAACAACAGATGAGTGGATTTTGAAGATGTGGTATATATACTCAATGGAATATTATACAGCTGAAAGAAATGATGAAATCATGTCATTTGCTGCAACATGGCTAGAACTGGAAGGTATCGTGTTGAGTGAAGTAAGCCAGAAGAAAGACAAGCACAGACAGGGTGATTTCACTTATCTGTAAACATAGGGTGAGAAAATGTCACTATCACTATCCTCCCATTGATCATCTATTTGCTAGAGCGTGCACCAGTAATATCTCCATATGTCCTGTCTCATGCTAGTAGAGCCCAAGGGCATGAGAAAATGTATTTTAGTAAAAAGGGATGCTAAAATCATCTTTGACTTCAGCATTTAGAAAAGAAATAGAGAAGGAAGGGGAAGAAGAGAATGAGAAGTAACGGTAAACAGGTATCAGGGCTTCAGTTATACCAGTGATATGGGTGAGAGTACAGCCATATAACCAAACACAGATTCAGCAGAACTGAAACCATGAGATCTAAGTGGCAACCACTGTAACTTTGTAATGTAATGACAGATGGACGAAGTGAGGGTTGTGTTAGGGAGGGAATTTGGGAACACTAGTGAAGGAAAGTTGACACTGGTGAGGAACTGGTGTTGAATTATTGTATGACTGAAATGCAACTATCAGTAACTTTGTAAATCATGGCTCTTTAACAAAAAAAAAAAAGAAAAGAAAATTCAATTAAAATTTTGTTTATTTAATAAAAATTTTAAAAAAGAAAGAAAAATTAGGAATAGAACTCCCATATAACCAGCAATAAGGGTTCCTGACATCTATTTGCAAAACACAAAAACATTAATTTGAAAGGATATATGCACACCTATGTTCATTGTAACAATACAATCGCCAAGATATGGAAACAATTCAAATGCTCAAATACAGATAAATGGATTGAGAAGTTATGGTATATAACAGTAGAATACTATATAACTCTGTAAAAAAAAAAAAAGAATCATCCCTTTGCGGAAGCAGAGATATCATGCTGTGTGAAGTGATCCAGAAAGAAAGGATTAGATACCAAATGAGCTCTCTCATATGTGGGACTTAAAGATACACACGAAACAACAAAGGGCCAACGGCAATACAAGGGGCAATGGCATTAGGATCATTGGCAGAGGGAGGAGGTGCAGTGGTTACGGGTGTGGTGTTGGAATCCCATACACAGGAAACCATCAGCAATATTACAAATCACAGAAGCGTCAATCAATTTTGGGGGTAAATTATTTTATTTTTAAAAAAGCTTTCCCACCAGCCTAGTGGGCAGTGTTTGTCCTGTGCTCTAAAGTCCATGATAGTCGTGATGTGCCTTTGCAGGAAAGACATGTCCGAAAATCTATATATTAGGGCACAGGTTTTTCTACTGTTGGCCATGAGCACAGCGTTAACAAACCAACAGTAGATATTAAATATTTTGTGGTTGAAGAGAAATATACAACGTAAGTTTCTGTACTGATTGCCTGACACAAAAGTAGTAGCTTAGCGTTTGCCTTGTGTGCAGTCGACCCGGGTTCGATCACCGGCATCCCATATGGTCCCCCCGAGCACTGCCAGGAGTAATTCCTGAGTGCAAAGCCAGGAGTAACCCCTGAGCATCGCGGGAGTGACCCAAAAAGCAAAAAAAAAGAAAAAAAGTAGTAGCTTATAAGCTCCCAGAAACCAAATCCTGCATTTCCCCTACAAGAATGATTCAGTAATCACTAATTCAACATTTACAATGATTTTATAGAGCACAGCTATGGTGAATAATAAAAATCAACTATACCGTTATGAGTCTATGTCTTGTCATGTTTTCCCATTGTTCATCTATTTGCTTGAGCAGGCGCCAGTAACGTCTCCATTCATTGGGAATGAGGTCCATTGATCACTTGATCACTTGAATCCCGTTATTCATTGATTTGCTCAAGCGGGCACCAGTAACATTTCCATTGGACCCTATCACGTGCCAATGTAGCCCAATGGCATCTGGTTGATTCAGGAATATTAAGAGCCTCAAACCGTTCCTTCAGGGTCTTTACAAGGAAGTCTGACCATCTTGTGTGGGCGGCCACGTGATCTTTTGACATCCCGTGGGATCCAGTCAGTAACGGCTCTAGTCCAGCGGTTGTCTCCAAATCGCATTACATGTCCAGCCCATCTGATTTTCGATGCCTTGGCAAACGAGACAGCATCCCTGATTCTGGAATAGCGATGGAGGTCAGAACTCCGGATTCCTTCTCTCACTTGAGTGAGGCGTGATACTCAAGCATAGCTCTTTTCGATTCCTCTCTGGGAGACCCGAATAGCATTCTCATCCTGCTTTCGTAGGGCCCAGGTCTCTGAGGCGTATGTTAATGCAGGGAGAATGGTGGAATCAAAGAGATGTGCTCGGAGCTGGAGGTTCTTTGTCCTCTTAGCTATTTCTTCGATGCCTTTGAAGGCATTCCATGCTGCTCTCTCTTCCTCCTGCGCAGCTCAGGTTTTAGGTCGTTCATCATGTTGATTTCTCGACCTAGGTACACATAACTGCTGCATTCAGAGATGTTTGTTCCATTGAGAGTGAATGGGGCCTTTGGAACTAGTTCATTCTTCATGAACATAGTTTTCTTTAGATTCAGCTGTAGACCTATCTTTCCACATTCTTGGTCAAAGTCAGCCAGCATTTGTGCCGCTTGGCTAATGTTTGGTGTTATTAGAACAATGTCATCAGCTGAAGCGGAGGTGGTGTAGTTGCCGACCATCTATCTTCACTCCCATTCCTTCCCATTCTAATTGTTGCATGATGTTCTCGAGGGTGGCGCTGAAGAGTTTTGGTGAAATGGTATCACCCTGTCAAACCCCTCTTTTCACATTAATGATCACTTCTTTGTAGAATGGTGAGATCCTGGTGGTGAATCCGTAATACAGCTCACGAAGGATCTTTATGTATTGGGTTTGAACACCCTGTTTGGCTAGGGCTTCGATGACTGCTTCAGTCTCCACAGAATCAAAGGCTTTCTGTAAATCAATGAACGTGAGACAGAGCGGCATCTTGTACTCCCTACAAACCTCAATGAGCTTGGTTACCGTGTGGATATGGTCGATTGTGCTGAATCCTTTCCGGAAGCCTGCTTGCTCGCATGGTTGTCCTTCATCTAGTGTTCTGCTAATCCTGTTCAGGATGACTCGTGTAAACAGCTTGTAGATGACAGACAACAGGCAGATGGGGCGATAGTTGCCAATGTCGTGAATGCCTCCCTTCTTGAACAGTAGAACTGTCCTGCTGGTTTTCCATTGGGAGGGCACCTTGCATTTGGACAGGTAGCGTGTGAAGAGCCGAGCTAGTGCATTGATGAGTACCGACGGCAGATTCTTCAGGTGTTCGGGTCTGACTTTGTCTGGGCCTGGTGCTGTTCCCTTCTTTACTGACGAGATGGCATGTCGGATTTCAGAAGGGAGAACGTTGGGAATGACATATCCATCCTGTGGAATTTGGTATGTGGGCAGGTGGATGTGGCTATCAAAGAGATTTGAGTAGAAATCCTGGATAATCTTCTCCATTGCCTTTCTGGAAGATGTGATAGATCCATCAGGCATCGGAGGGCAGTCATCTTGGTCTTATAGTTGGCGAAGGACAGGAGGGCAGTGCGAATGCTTTTCCCGGCTTTTGCTGCATCTTCCAGTATTTCTGCTCTTCTGTCTTTGAGGTCTTCTTTTATCGCTTCTCTGCACTGTTTAGCAAGCTTGGATGCTAGCATTTGGTCTCCTGAGGCTCGCGCCTTGCCACGTTGGCGAATGAGCTCGAGAGTTTCTGAAGACAGGCGTCCTTTTGTGTCTTTCTCTCTCTCAGCATTCTTCGCACAATTATGGAGGTGCTGAACCAGTCGTTTGTATTCTTCATCGATGTCGTAAATGATGGTATCTTCCCATGTTGCTGCAATGGTGCCAAAGAGTTCCCAGTTGGTGGTCCTTCTGGGAGTTCTCTTCTTAAACTTTGCAGCCTTTTCTCCCCGTTGCGGGAAGTAGAATTTTGCAACGAAGGAGACAGTGGTCTGATCCTGTTTGGAATTTGGGGACGACAGCTACATCGGTCAGACAAAACCGTCGATTGAAGATGATGTGGTCAATTTCATTGTGGAACTGTCTGCCAGGAGATTCCCATGTCCAACGTTTCGCTTCAGCTTTCTGGAACTGTGAGTTCCCATGAATGGTCTTGGTGGACATGATGAACTCAGATAGTCTCTCACCCTGTTCATTCCATTCTAGGCCATGGGTCCCGATGTGGAGTCCATTATTGTTACTGTTTTTTGGCATATTGAATACACCACAGGTAGCTTGCCAGGCTCTGCCAAGGCTCTGGGTTCATCCCAGGGGACCCAGTGTTTTTCTATGTCAGGCCATCAACCATCCAGAGCCCACGGGGCAGAGCCCTGGGTCTAGACAAGCCTTTCTCCTGTCTGCCACCTGCTTATGCAGCTGGGCACTGCAGCCACACCTGCAACACCTCAAGGGGCAAGAGTCTATAAAGATCTACAAATCAAAAGGAAATCACAAATATCCTAGAAGGAAAAAGACAAAGTATACAAACAAAGAGACCAATAGAAGGAATCATAAAGCAGGGACCTATATGTCAAAAAAAGATACTCAGCACATCTGTGCATAAGGAAAAGGTGAAGCAAAACCATAGGATGTCTTTTTTATACCTACAAAACAGCAAAAATGCAATACAAATGTTGACAAAAAGATAGAGAAATGGAACTCTCGTATACGTGTCACTTTTGGATTTGTAAGTTCGATTAATTTGAAGAACAGTGAGCAGAATGTTATGTTTGATAATATACAATTCCTATGAATGAAAAAATACCCTTCTAGATAGAAATAATCAAGAACCCAATGAAAAATTTATAAGATAATTGTTTGTACTATCTTGTCGGGCTCTAAGCAGCTAGTCTTGGAGCTTGGCACTTTCCCACCATAAGGCCCTGGAGGGGACCCAAAGGTGGGCCCTGTTCTCAGAGCAGTGGAGCTTCTGGATGCGCAAGAGTTTACACCTACAGGAAAGACATCTGTGCTTACCCAATGGGAGACTGGCAGGCAAATGATTTACATCTTAGGTGAGGCAGGATGTGCCTGGTCTTCTGATCACAGGAATATGTAAATCAATGACTGTTACCTTGCAAATGCAAAATCTGTGATTGTTATCTGTTGTTATCTCCCCTTTTCTCCTTTCCCTTTCTTTTCTTTCCTGTCTGTCGTTTCAGTCCTCTAAATTCAGACCAGAAAGGCCTCTGGTTCACTTCATTCCTCTCCCTCTTTCTTCCACTAATGAACAGTTATCCCATCGGTCTTCTCCTGTGATGGGCGACTTAGCTCAGGTCAGCCACCCGGCCTTAAATGCCCTCCGGTATCTCATAAAGAGCTGTGGCCTCATTTTTTTTTTCAGAGGACCGGAGGTCAAAATTTGGCAAGCTATTTTAAAGGAAGCTCCCTGGGTCCCCACTGGAGACCCGGGACACATAGGAAAGGGTGGAAAAGACAGGGGAGAGGCCTCACCCAGATTATCACAGTCTCTCCCTCCCCTGAGCCTCTTAAGGCCAAACAAGCTGCTGCTGAGGACCCATCCTTTTCTGATTAGGAGGATGAGAAGTGTCTTTCTCAATAAGTGACCTCCCGATGTAAACAGCAGTTAGAAAAATTTGGGGCAGATCCACCAAAAATTTACCGGGCAAGTGCCAGGACCCAATACTAGCTGCTTAGAGCTCAACACTGTCTGAATACAAAATTTAAAGTGTCTAAATGCAAATCAATATGGCAATAACCAAGTAAATTTCATATCGTGTATGAGTGACAATCAATAAACTAAAAGTCTTTATAGCAGCATAAATAAATCTCGAAAACATGCTGCAGGCTGAAAGCAAGTTATAAAGAACATATATAACCACAACTGTATAAAAAGTTAAAGCACAAACATGCCACTGTTTACTGATACATAAAAAAGTACAAGACTAGAGAAGTACCGCAGAATATATGCCTAGCATGTGTAAGACCCTGAGTTCGTACTCCAGCATCACGAAAAAGGAAAAATAAAAACCTGACCAAGAATAAAGTACATTATAATGTTTGCATTATTGCTTGGTGTGGGGGGGTCACACCCAGCTGTGCTCAGGAATTACTCCTGATTCAGGGATCAATCTTGGTGGTGCTTGGAGAGTCCATGTAGTGCCAGGGATCAAAGTCAGGCTGGCCCTGTGCAAAGGCAAGTGCCTCCCCACAGTAGTAGTCTCTCTCTCTCTCTGGCCCCCAGCTTTTGCTAAAGTTTTCCACTGACTTGGATTGTGTTTCCATCTGAGTTTACTTTAAGTCTATATTTGTCTTTATAGGTTAAATGAGCCTTGTAAGCAGCACGTAGTTAAGATTTAGCATTTTATACAGGCAAAAGATACACATGACAACCCTTATTAAAGGGTTCTGCAATCCGCATTCTGGAAGGGAAGTTAAAGAGAAAGAGATAGAGAGAGAGGGAAAAAATAAACAACCTTCCATAGAGGTGGGCTAGGGGGAGGGAGGGAACCAGGGACATTGGTGGTGGGAGATGGTGCTGGTGGAGGGATCCCTCCACCAGGCACTGGTGGAGGGATGGGTGTTGGAACACTGTATGACCGAAACCCAAGTGTGAACATCTTTGTAATTTTATATCTCACAGTGAACAGCATAATAAAATACTTATTAAAAAAAAAAGATTCTGGGGCCAGCAAAATAGTTAAAACAACTATTAATAGACCTCAAAGAAGACATTAACAGTAGCACAATAATAGTCAGAGACTTCAACACTGCCTTACGGACTATGGATAGATCGACGAGACTGAAACTCACCAGGGAAATACTGGACCTGAAGGAAGAAATAGAAGAAAGAGAGCTGGTTAATATATACAGGGCATTTCATCCCCAAAAAGCGGAATACACATTTTTTTTCCAGTGCACATGGAACATTCTCCAAGATAGACCATATACTGAGCCACAAAGCATACCTCAATAAAATAAAAAAGATTGAAATTGTGTCAACTATCTTTTCAGATCACGATGCACTGAAAATAGTAGTGAACCATACACAGAAGCAGGAAGCTAAACCAAACACCTGGAAACTAAACAGCTCACTGCTGAACAACAAATGGGTCATAGAAGAAATCAAACAGGAAATCAAAAGATTCTTAGAAACAAATGACAATGAAGATACCAACTATCAGAACTTGTGGGACACAGCAAAAGCTGTGTTAAGAGGAAAGTTCATAGCTCTGCAAGCATTCATCAGAAAAGAAGAAAGGGCCCATATAAATAACCTGACCTCACAGCTGAAAATATTAGAAAAAGACCAACAAGGGAAGCCCAACCCAGGCAGAAGGAAGGAAATAGTGAAACTTAGGGAGGAAATCAACGACCTGGAAACCAAAAAAACAATCCGAAAGATTAATGAAACCAAGAGCTGGTTTTTGAAAAATTAAACAAGATCGACAAGCCACTGGCAAGACTTGTAAGGACAGGGAAAGAGAGAACCCAAATAAACAGAATCAGAAATGAAAATGGTGACATCACAACAGAAAAGACAGAAATCCAAAAGATCATCAAAGATTACTTTGAGAACCTGTATGCCACGAAAATGTGAAAACCTAGAAGAAATGGATAAATTCCTGAAGTCCTATAACCTCCCACGATTGAAACAAGAAGACCTCCAATACCTGAATAAACCTATCGCCATCGAGGAAATTGAAACAGTAATTAAAAGTCTGCCCAAACACAAAAGTCCAGGTCCAGATGGGTTCACTAGCGAATTCTACCAAACCTTTAAGGAGGACCTACTGCCTGTCCTATTCAAGCTCTTCCAGGAAATAGAAGAAACAAAAACACTCCCAAACAGCTTCTACGAGGCACACATCACCCAGATACCCAAAGCAGGGAGAGACAACACAAAGAAGGAAAATTACTTACCAATCTCCTTGAGGAACACAGATGCTAAGATCTTCAACAAAATACTAGCAAAGAGAATCCAAAGACTCATCAAAAAGATCATACATCATAACCAAGTAGGATTCATCCCGGGAATGCAAGGATGGTTCAGCATTTGCAAATCAATCAACATAATACATCATATCAAAGAGAAAAAAAAAAAACCATATGGTCCTATCGATAGATGCAGAAAAAGCATTTGACAAGATCCAGCACCCATTCATGATTAAAACCCTCCAGAAAATGGGAATTGAAGGAAGCTTCCTCAAGATAGTCAAAGCCATCTACCAAAAGCCCACCGCTGTATCATTCTCAATGGGGAAAAATTGAAAACCTTCCCTTACGATCAGGAACACGACAAGGTTTCCCCCTCTCACCTCTTTTATTCAATATAGTACTGGAAGTACTTGCCATAGCAATCAGAGAAGAAAAGGAAATTAAGGGCATCCAGATAGGCAAGGAAGAAATCAAGCTATCATTATTTGCAGATGACATGATATTATACTTAGAGAACCCTAAACTCTCGACCCAAAAACTCTTAGAAACAATAGATATGTATAGTAGAGTGGCAAGGTACAAAATCAATACCCAAAAGTCGGTAGCTTTCCTATACACAAATAATGAAAGAGAAGAAAGGGATATTAAGAAATCGATTCCATTCACAATTGTACCACAGAAAATCAAATACCTGGGAATCAGCTTAACCAAGTGTGGAAAGGACCTATACAAAGAGAATTACAAGACAATGCTTCAAGAAATAAAAGAGGACATGAGGAAATGGAAACACATTCCCTGCTCATGGATGGGGAGTATTAACATTGTCAAGATGGTAATACTCCCTAGAGCTTTGTACAGATTCAATTCGGTTCCTATAAGGATACCAATGACAGTCTTTAAAGAAATTGACCAAACACTCCTGAAATTCGTATGGAATAATAAACCCCCATGGATAGCTAAAGCAATCGTTGGGAAAAAGGAAGATGGGAGGCATCACCTTTACCAACCTCAAACTGAATTACAAAGCAGCAGTAATTAAAACAGTGTGGTACTGGAATAAAAACAGACCTGTGGATCTATGGAATAGAGTATCCTGACACCCACCCTCAAACACATGATCAGTTAATCTTTGATAAAGGTGCAAATAATCCAAACTGGAATAAGGAAAGCCTCTTCAACAAGTGGTGTTGGGAAAACTGGACAGCTACATGTAAATAAATGAATTTGGACCTATGTCTAACACCTTGCAAAAAAATCAGATCAAAATGGATTAAAGATCTCAATATCAGACATGAATCCATAAAGTGCATTGAAGAAAATACAGGAAAAACCCTCCACGACATTGAATCTAAAGACATCTTCAAAGGTGAAACACCATTAACAAAGCAACTAAAAGAAAAGATAAACATATGGGATTACATGAAACTAAAGAGCTTCTGCACCTCAAAAGAAACAGTGACTAAGATACAAAGGCAGTCCACAGAATGGGAAAGAATATTCACCCAATACCCATCTGATAAGGGGTTAATATCCAGGATATATCAGGCACTGGTTTATGCCATTGCCTGATATTTTATCCATAATATAAAGATGAATTGCCCAAAATTAAATTTTTTTATGGGGTTGGCTGTTTTCTTCTTATATAGCTGTACCAGTGCAGCTATATAAGAAGAAAACAGCCAAGCCCATAAAAAAAATGGGGAGAAGAGATGAACAGAATCTTTGACAAGGAAGAAATTCTAATGGCCAAAAGGCATATGAAAAAATGCTAATCATCACTAATTATCAGAGAGATGCAAATCAAAACAACAATGAGATATCACCTCACACCACAGAGACTGGCCTGTCGGGGAATGCTGCCTGGGTCCCCGACAGTGTCAGGACAGAGGTTGTCTTCTACCTCAGAGGACGCCGGGAGAACAGATGAAAACTCACGAGTCCGGTGCAGTTCCAAAAATGGCTTTTAATAGTACAAAAGCTCTTCCACAGCACTCCAATATAATGAACAAACTTTAGCTCTGGTCTGAACTTAGACCATACAAAAGAGCCTAAGTCTCCCACCAAAGAGAAAGAGGGTCTCACCCGAGCTGTGTCCTACCCAGAAGGAGCAAAAGGTCAAAGAGCAAAAGGCCAAAAGCCAAAAGCCAAAAGCCGCAGGGAGCCAAAAGCTGAAGGCTGAGGAACCAAAAGGCAAAAAGTTGAAGCGGCCTCAAGTCAGCCCCTTTATATACACCAAAGTAATCCAATGGGAGGGGCATGTCAACAAAGAACTCTAAACAGAATGTAGTGCCACACCTTATTGCAGGTATAAACAAAGGTTATGCCAAGGACTAAGGAGATTATCTCTTATGTAAAACACTGGAGAGAGAGAGGGCTGATAAAAAGTAATACATCTTAACTTCATGAGCTTCATGTAATCTAGATGGTACCCACAAGGCCCTTCTTATTATTATCTGCACCAGGGTGATTCTGAGTATCTTGTTCTCTTGTACTGAAAGAGTCGCTCTCGCCTGCTTAGAGCAAACTAGTATGATCCTTCCTATAGTCATCCTATAGTCTCAGCGTAGCCAGGGTGGTAGTCTCCTGGTAAATTCCTAACTGTCCCACGCTGGGTGCAGTGGGTATAAAGAGGACCTGTGCCCAATCTAGAAAACATAGAAGTCTTAGTAGATGTATAAGTCAGAAGTTATTCAATCAAGGTGACTTCTGTAACTGCCACACCCTCTAGCAGTGTTTACATAGAAGAGAGGTCTCATTAGAATGAACCTTGACTTAAGTAGATTAAGCTGGGAGTGGGCAAAACAACAAAACTCCCAGAATAGCTAAACCTGTCCTCCAACAACTCTCCCCTTTTTGTTTACAAAAATATAAAAATACAAGTATTCTAAATAATACATACAGAGGAGTGATACAGAAAAGGAGCAATTCCAATTACAAGGTTATATCATATGTTGTCCCGGTGTCGAATTAATTTTTGAACTGAGTAGAGTTCATAGTAAAATGTCTCTGGCTGTTTGGTCATAACAGACTACAGCCTGTATTGTCCTAAATTAGTGAGAGTCAATTTCCCATGAAGTCACATCTCTGGAACAAGGTCCGAAGAACTGATTCTGGAACAGCAGCATCGGTGAAGACAGGAATGATTCTCGGGAGAGCAATCATCAGGGACTCGATGTATTATCAGGAACACTGGATCAGGTTTCAGGAGCACTGGAACAAACTTCTTAAGCACTGGAATAGGTCTCTGGAACAGCAGTACAGGCATTTCGCAAGGCATCTTCAGCAAGGGAACACTGGCACCGGTAACCATACCTATAACTTAATTTTAGGTGAGAAAAACACTTTTCTTTTCTTTTTTTTCTATTTTTTTATTTTTTTAATTTTTTTATTTTTACAATTACAAAGATATACAATTAAAAAGTTCATATTTGTGTTTTGGTCATACAGTGTTGCAGCACCCATCCCGCCACCAGTGCCCATCTCCCACCACCAACGCTCCCCGGTTCCCTCCCCCTCCCCAGCCCTCCTCCATGGCAGGTTCTTTATTTCTTTCCATTTCTCTCTCTTTATCTTTTCCTTCCCCTCCAGACTATGGATTACAGAACATACATTAAAGGGTTGTCATGTGTATCTTTTTGCCTCTATTTAATGCTCAGTTCTAGGTTGGCATTAGTACCCTCAACAATTGTTAGCACACTGTTCCATTTTCTGTCTTACCTAGCCTCTGACTCCCACACGTTTGTGATAATTTCCACCTTTGACAAGACCTCCTGATATATGTTTCACTTGACCTTGGATATTGGTATCATAATATGTACCTATATATTTATGTTATGCAGATAAATGCAGTCATTCTGTATCTGTCTCTCTCCTTCTGGCTAATTTCGCTCAACATAATCTTCTCCATGTCCATCCATTTGTAGGCAAATTTTATAACTTCATTTTTCCTAACAGCTGCATAGTATTCCATTGTGTAGATGTACCAAAGCTGAAAAAACACTTTTCGAGATTAATCACAAATAGAGATCATGAGGGGTTTGGCAGGAATCCAAGTCTGGTATGGAGAGAAGAACATAAAGAAGCTCCAACGCAGGTGAGCAGTGAGATAAGTATGAAAATTGACGAATCAAAATTGAAGGTCAGCGAAGGAGCTGATGAATCCAATTGAGAAGGCAGTAGTTTAGACATAACATAGACACAACATTATTCACAAACATAATGGTGGCCACCACACACGCATGCACACACACAAATTGGATCGATCAGTATATTACAGCTGTATATATGACCCATCTAGGGTGATAAATGCTAATGAATCAAGCGCTTCGTGAATATAAAGCCGGCAAATATGATGGTGAGAGAGTGTCCATTCCTGTAGAGGGAATCTGTAGTAGCCAAGTTCTCTTCCTTGTTAAACCGTTTTGACATAAAACACTATTTCCAGAGTTCAGCTTTTTCCACCCTTTCTTTTTTTTTTAAGTAATAGTTTATCTCCAGTCATCACATCAATAGGCTGCAAGGCAAGATTATTATAAGTGAACTAAGTGTAAATGGTTTTAACAGTAGTTTGCAACGTCTTTCTGCAACTTATTTCGGAAGAATTTAGGCATTTCCTGAATCTTGGAGAACTCGAGTTTTAACAAGACGTAGTGGGACCCAAAGCTTCTTGGCAGAGTTGCCATCTGTTGAAACATAGGCATATCCTTTTCCTCGAATGAGGAGGTAACCTGTTACCCATTTATCATCAATTTTCACCCAGATAGGTGAATTGATTGGTTTCTGAGCCTGTATATCTTCTTGAAAATGTCTTTCAGCAGCTGTGTACATCTCGCCCTGAGGTAAATTTAAGAAATTTAAGGTGAATAATGTTAAAGATAAAGAATCCATTGGAGGCATACTTGTTTTTCGTTGCTTCAATAACTGAGTTTTAGGCATTCTGTAAGCACGTTCAACAATTCCTTGTCCTTGTGGATTATATGGAATTCCTGTAATATGTTTGATCTGCCACTCTTCGCAAAATGATTTGAAGGTTTTGCTGGTGTAAGCAGGACCATTATCTGTTTATATGGAATGGGGAATACCCATGACAGAGAAGCACTAAAGTAAAAAGGAACACACAGATTTGGCTCTTTCAGAAGTCATTGGAACAGCCCATATGAACCGAGAATATGTATCAATGACCACATGAAGGAAAGGTTTGTTTGGGAATAAGTTAGTATGCGTTACATCCATCTGCCACAATTGGTTTGTCTGTAAACCTCGAGGATTAGCTCCAGCTACATGAGATGTACAATGTAAGGGAGCACAGACAGGACAATTACGGACAATTTGTTTAGCTTGTCTCCAAGGGATACCATGATGTACATGAAGGCGGCGAGCTCTGTATGAAGGCGGCGAGCTCTGTATGCTCTGCAAACTCTGTATGCAGAGTTTGGTGCTCTTCCTCAGCTGATTTGAATACAGGTGCTGCCAAGAGATCTGCTGCTGCATTTCCTCGAACCATTGGCCCGGGGAGGCCCGGAGTGTGACGGGATATGTGAAATATACATAGGGAATGTTCTTTTTTTGGAGGATTTCTTGCAGTTTCTTGAGTAGCTCCTGAATTATGGGATTATGGGCGTTTAATGAAGCAGTGATGATTCCAGGAAATAAACCAACTACATATGCTGAATCACTCACCACATTACATGGGCCAGATATATGGGACAGTAAATGTATCAGGGTTGCGAGTTCCACTTGCTGAGCAGATTTATAATTTGTGTGCACTGTTGTGGTCAATGAAGGACCAGTATTCCTTCCTTTCCTGATGAGGAGCCATCAATATAGTATACTGGAGCATCAGGAATAGGTGAGGAATGGACAATGGTGGAAATTACAAAGGGTGTCCTTTTCAGAAATTCCCAGGTTTTTCCAGCTGGGTAATGATAAGATATTTCTCCTGAAAAATCTACTAAAGCTCTTTGAAGGATTTCACTGAGTGGTAAAACAGCTTCAATTTCTTTTTTAGGGTCAGGTAGTACAATTACATGAGGATCATGTCCAAGTAATACTTGGGTTCTTGATCTTCCCTTAATTATAAGGTTGGCTATCATCTCAAGGTAAGGTGTAGCAGTACGATTCTGCTTGTTATGTAAGTAAACCCATTCTAACGGTCCAGATAATTGGGCTATAGCAGCAGTTGAAGACTCGGGAGTGTTGAAGGCCAATAACCATAACTTTTCTCCGGGATTAAATCTGGAGAGGTAAGATTTTTGAAGCCAATCCATAAAAAAGTCTAATTCCTTTTGAGCTTTAGGTATTAGTTGCCTTGGGCTATTCAAATCAGGATCACCTTCAAGGGTGTGGAACAGGTTACTGAGCTCACAGTTAGGAATCCCAAGGGAGGGGCGCACCCAGTTGATATCTCCCAGCAGTTTTTGAAAATCATTCAAGGTTTTGAGTCTTTTTTTGACTAATGGAAATTTTTTGAGGACGCACTGTATTGCAGTCAAGAGCATAGCCCATTCCCCCTCCATGTTGTCGAGCCTGGTTTCCCCACCCAGGAGCTGCCCGCAGGCCAGCATCCAAGGGTCTTGCAGACGGCTGGGGAGGCGGGAGCGTCGGCTCGCGCCGGGCCTCAGCTGACCATGGAACCCCGAGGAGGGCAGATTGGCTTTGGGAGTGGGCCCATCGCCTCCAGGGGGTCCCCGGAAGCAGCCGGATGAGACTCGTCCATCACACTAGCCACCATTTTCGTTGTCCAGACGCTGGGGAAACTGCCCCATGACCAGAGGAGGGCCACTGGGGAGGTGAAACAGTGATGTCTTTTGGTGCACTGCATTCCGGGAAGAGCGGGAAGGTTTGTTGGGAGGGAGATATGGAGAGGAGGGAAATGACATATAGAGCCCACCGGGTGGTTGGGGTGCGGGAGGGGGAGGGAGACGGGACATGGTGATGGGAGATGGGTTTGGGTGGAGGGTGCGTGTTGGAACCCTGTGGAACCAAGACTCTACATGAGCATCTTTCAATTAAAAAAGAAAAAGGTGGAATCTACCACGGACATGTGGGAATCAGAGGTTAGGTGAGACAGAGAAGGGAACAGTGTGCTAATATTTGTCAAAAGTGATAATGCCAGCCTAGAAATGAGCATTGAATATAGGAGAAAAGATATACATGATAATCTCTGGGTGTATGTATTGCAATCCACAATGTGTAAGAGAAAAGAGAAAGAAGGAGAGAGAGAGAAGAGATAAAGAACTTGCCATGGAGGCGGGCTGGGGGAGGGGGGGGGGAATTGGGGACATTGGTGGTGGGAGATGGGCACTGGTGGAGGGATGGGTGCTGGAGGATAGTGTGACTAAAACCCAAACATGAACATCTTTGTAATTGTATATCACATGTTGGTGTAATAAAATATTTTTTTTAAAAAAAGAGCATAGCCCAAATATTCATATGGAGGCTGCATCTGGATTTTTTCTGTAGCTACTTGTAAACCAGCCTCAGGTAAAACTGTCATTACTTCATTATACAAATTTTGGAGATCTTTGGAATTATCACAGGCTAGCAAGATATCATCCATGTAGTGGATGATGTATGCATTGGGAAATTTAACACGAGTAAGTTTCAAAACTTCATCAACAAAGTGTTGACACATTGTTGGTGAGTTAGTCATTCCTTGTGGTAATACTGTCCATTGAAACCTACGTAAAGGACCTTTATGATTGATGGATGGAACTGAAAATGCAAACCTTTTACGATCATCTGGGTGGATAGGTATGTTGTAGAAACAGTCTTTTTAGGTCTATGATAATTAGTGGCCAATCTTTAGGAATAGCTGCTGGGGGGGGAGCCCAGGTTGTAGGGCTCCCATGGGGATCATTGTGGAATTGACATTCCTTAGGTCAATCAGCAACTGCCATTTGCCTGATTTTTTCTGTATCACAAAAACTGGGGAATTCCATTCTGAAAACGATGTCTCTATATGTCCTAAATTCAACTGTTCGTCCACTAGATTTGTCAGCGCCTCTAACTTTTTGATATTGAGGGGCCACTGTGGTGTCCATATAGGTTTTTCAGATTTCCACTGAATACGGATAGGTGGTGGGCGCTAACAACAGCGGCCCCAATTAAAATGGGTTACCCCCTGAGTTACGCTTATTAAGGAGAGCTGGAACAGGTGCCCGATGGGGGGATTGGACGAGGTATGTGAATCACTGCTCCCCACTGCTCCAGCATGTCTCGACCCCATAAGTTTAAAGGCATAGGGGCTATATAAGGCTGGACCATGGCTACGTTCCCTTCAGGGCCAATACACGGCAGCCATCTCGCACTCTGTCGGAGAAGAGGAGATATTGCCTACCCAGGTCAGGCTATGGGACACTCTCTTTAGGGCCCAGTTAGAGGCCCAATACTTGGTGGAGATTATGGTCATGTCTGCCCCTGTATCCAACATGCCTTTGAATTTCCTTTTATAAATCTCGATGGGTATAATTGGCCGCTTGGCCTGCGAAATCCTGGTAGTGTACCCAACTAGATAGTTAGCAGGTGGCTGGTGGGCTTGGTTCTGTGCGGCTGTATAACCAACAATGAAGTTGGCAAACGGGTTGGTACTGTTTAAGCCACCATCTCTAGGGTGTTCGACCTGACTAGACGGATCCTCAAAAATTAATAATAGTCTAGCAAGCGGTTCCCCTTTTCAAAAGTCCATTTAGTTGGTACAGAGATTGACAGTACTATCTCTCCATGAGATTCAGGATCTAGAAGTCCGAAATGCACCTTAATTCCCTTGAATTTAAGCCAATCGCTCCCCTGAATTAAACCCATACTACCTGGGGAGCAGGTCCTGTTATCCCTGTATTTAGCATGTAAGGATCTTGACTTGGATATATTGTGACAGTCTTAGGGCAGAGAATGTCAAGACTGCCATTGTCTGATGTGGTAGGCTGGAGAATATTTATTGATTGCAATTCTGTGGATTCTGATTTGGAGGATACTGGGTAGGTGGAATGAATGAGGGTGCCCCTGGATTCAGCTGGGCCTGGGGCTGGCCCCCCACCCAGTTTCCCGCATTTGAGGGAGGCATAGGTGTCATTTGAGCCTGCGGAGCTTGTAGAACCTGGGAGGGAGTCCATGTAATATTTCCCATAAAGGGATTATTAGGATGTTGCCCTGTATTAATAGTTTTAGGAGATGGGCAATCTCTACGGTTGTGCCCCTTCCCTCCGCCAGTTAAAGCAGGTTATCTGTCCAGATGAAGCCTGAGGCTGACTTCGTCTCCAAGACCGACAGTCTCTGGCCCAATGTTTTCCCTTCCTGCACCTTGGACATGGTCCAGGTGGGGCCCTCCGAGGTTTGGGGTTGTGATTATTAGCATGGTTTTCCTGGTAACAGTTTATCCTTTGAGGATTATTGTTTCTCCCCCTGAAGCTGTTTGACATTTCACCCCTCTCCCAATCCTCCTGCTGTATGGGATAAGCCTCTATAGCATTCTGTGTCCCATGGGAGGCCAAACCAACATTTCTGCAGGCCTTTAGATATCCCATGAGGTCTTCCTTTTCCTTAATACTATATAGTATTGCTCGACAATTTTGATTAGCATTCTCATATGCTAAGGTTCGCTTTTAGGATTTGTTAAGTGGATGGGTCTTGAACCTGTCTGTGGATTGTCTCACTTAATCTCCCAACAAAATCAAAGTATGGTTCATTAGGACCCTGGTAAATTTTTGTACAGCTACCTAGATATTCTGGGTCGGAACCTACTTTTTCCCATGCTTTTAATGCTATCTCCCGAACAAGTCTTAAAACAGGTTCAGGTAATGTCGCTTGTTTTTCTTTTTTTTTGCCATTCACCTTCACCTTTCAGCATGGCAAAAGTTATATTATGGCCAGATTCTGTATTTCTTAAAGTGTCAATATTCAAGTTAACTCCATCTGCACACCACATTTGCCATTGCATGAACTGTGATTGGTTCAGACAAGTACGGGCTACCATTTCAAAGTCTGACAATACCCACTGTTTATTTTGGCTCCAATCAGCTAAATATTTTAAAGAATAAGGACTTGATATTCCAAACCTGTCGCAAGCCTTCCTAAATGGGGTTATTAACTCAATTTTTAAGTCTTCATGAATTAGTTTTACTTTATCTTTAGATTGGTCATGAGAAAGATTGCTGGGCTTTCCTCTTTGATTATTATTAGATTGACAACCACAGGAACTGCAAGGCTCTTGGGGCCTGCACGAGCTAACCTGTTTCTCCCCTTCTTCCTCATCAGAGCTTGTAGTATCTGTCAGAGGAGCATCTTCCCCTTTGAAGGTATTAACTCCGGGGAGATTTTCAGCTTGAGAATTTGCCTCCTCTGGGTTTCCCTGATCCTCCTCTTTCTGTCCATCTAACCTAACTCTCTGTTTGTCAATTTCTCCCTCTAAGATAGTGCTTATCTTATTGATATCCTTCTTCTGCTCTTCAAACTTTACTTCAAATTTTAAATCCTGTTTAATAATTTTACTTTCCTGTTCTTCTAATTTTTCTTTGAATTTTAAATCCTGTTCTTCTAATTTTTCCTCAAATTTTGAATCCTGTTTAATAATTTTACTTTCATGTTCTTCTAATTTTTATTTGAATTTTAAATCCTGTTCTTCTAATTTCTTTTCAAATTTTAAACTCTGTTTAATAACTCTGTCCTCAAGCTTTAAGACCAGTTTACCTGTAATTTTATGATTCTCACTTATTTCTTTAATCGCTGAGTAAACCTCGTCCCTTAAGATTGCATTCAATCTATTACTTTCTTCCCTCTCTCTATTAAACATTGTCCTTACACAAAGGTACAGTTTAAAAATAGCAAGGACCCAGATGATTTGTGAAAAGATAGAGTAGTTCTCAGAAAGGAACTTCATTGACTGGGCTATGTATGATTCTGACCCAATAAAAGATACAACATATCTATACCACGAGAAATCCATCATTTCCCCTCACGGTTCGGACGCAAATGATCTCTGTCCGATGATGATTAGGCCAGACGATGTCCATCGAGCCCACCCAGGGACGCCAGATGTCGGGGAACGCCACCAGGGTCCCCCGACAGTGTCAGGACAGAGGTTGTCTTCTACCTCAGAGGACGCCGGGAGAACAGATGAAAACTCACGAGTCCGGTGCAGTTCCAAAAATGGCTTTTAATAGTACAAAAGCTCTTCCACAGCACTCCAATATAATGAACAAACTTTAGCTCTGGTCTGAACTTAGACCATACAAAAGAGCCTAAGTCTCCCACCAAAGAGAGAGAGGATCTCACCCAAGCTGAGTCCTACCCAGAAGGAGCAAAAGGCCAAAGAGCAAAAGGCCAAAAGCCAAAAGCCAAAACCGCAGGAGCCAAAAGCTGAAGGCTGAGGGAACCAAAAAGGCAAAAGTTGAAGCGGCCTCAAGTCAGCCAATTATATACACCAAAGTAATCCAATGGGAGGGGGCATGTCAACAAAGAATTCTAAACAGAATGTAGTGCCACACCTTATTGCAGGTATAAACAAAGGTTATGCCAAGGACTAAGGAGATTATCTCTTATGTAAAACACTGGAGAGAGAGAGGGCTGATATAAAGTAATACATCTTAACTTCATGAGCTTCATGTAATCTAGATGGTACCCACAAGGTCCTTCTTATTATTATCTGCACCAGGGTGATTCTGAGTATCTTGTTCTTATGTGCTGAAAGGGTCGCTCTCGCCTGCTTAGAGCAAACTAGTATGATCCTTCCTATAGTCTTCCTATAGTCTCAGCGTAGCCAGGGTGGTAGTCTCCTGGTAAATTCTAACTGTCCCACACTGGGTGCAGTGGGTATAAAGAGGACCTGTGCCCAATCTAGAAAACATAGAAGTCTTAGTAGATGTATAAGTCAGAAGTTATTCAATCAAGGTGACTTCTGTAACTGCCACACCCTCTAGCAGTGTTTACATAGAAGAGAGGTCTCATTAGAATGAACCTTGACTTAAGTAGATTAAGCTGGGAGTGGGCAAAACAACAAAACTCCCAGAATAGCTAAACCTGTCCTCCAACACTGGCCCATGTCGGGGAACGCCGCCAGAGTCCCCGACAGTGTCAGGACAGATGTTCTCTTCTACCTCCGAGGACGCCAGGAGAACAGATGAAAACTCACGAGTCTGGTGCAGTTCCAAAAATGGCTTTTAATAATACAAAAGCTCTTCCACAGCACTCCAATATAATGAACAAACTTTAGCTCTGGTCTGAACTTAGACCATACAAAAGAGCCTAAGTCTCCCACCAAAGAGAGAGGATCTCACCCGAGCTGAGTCCTACCCAGAAGAAGCAAAAGGCCAAAAAAGCAAAAAGCCAAAAGCAAAAGGCCAAGGAGCCAAAAGCTGAAAGTTGAGGAACCAAAAGCCGAAAGCTAAAAGGCCAAAAGGCAAAAGTGAAGGGGCCTCAAGTCAGCCCCTTATATACACCAAAGTAATCCAATCGGGAGGGTCATGTCAACAAAGAACTCTAAACAGAGTGTAGTGCCACAACCTATTGCAGGTATAAACAAAGGTTATGCCAAGGTCTAATCCTTTCTACCAAGATTATCTCTTATGTAAAACAGTGGAGAGAGGGGGCTGGTATAAAGTAATACATCTTAACTTCATGAGCTTCATGTAATCTAGATGGTACCCACAAGGCCCTTCTTATTATTATCTGCACCAGGGCGATTCTGAGTATCTTGTTCTCGTGTACTGAAAGGGTCACACCCGCCTGCTTAGAGCAAACTAGTATGATCCTTCCTATAGTCTTCCTATAGTCTCAACGTAGCCAGGGTGGTAGTCTCCTGGTAAATTCTAACTGTCCCACGCTGGGTGCAGTAGGTATAAAGAGGATCTGTGCCCAATCTAGAAAACATAGAAGTCTTAGTAGATGTATAAGTCAGAAGTTATTCAATCAAGGTGATTTCTGTAAGTGCCACACCCTCTAGCAGTGTTTACATAGAAGAGAGGTCTCATTAGAATGAACCTTGGCTTAAATAAGATTAAGCTGGGAGTGAGCAAAACAACAAAGCTCCCAGGTTAGCTAAACCTGTCCTCCAACAGGCCCATATTCAAAAGGGTAAAAGCAACAAGTGCTGGCGTGGATGTGGGGAAAAGGGGACTCTCATACATTGTTGGTGGGAATGTCGACTTGCACAACCTTTCTGGAAAACAACATGGACATTCCTCCAAAGACTAGAAATTGAGCTCCCCTTTTGACCTAGCCATACCACTCCTGGGAATATACCCTGGAACGCCAAAAACACACAGCAGAAACACAATCCGCACTTTTATTTTCATAGCTGCACTATTCACAATAGCCAGAACCTAGAAATAACCAGTATGCCCGAGAACTGATGACTGGATAAAAAAAACTGTGGTACATCTACACAATGGAATACTATGCAGCTGTTAGGTAAAATGAAGTTATGAAATTTGCCTATAAGTGGATGGACATGGAAAGGATCATGTTGAGTGAAATTAGTCAGAAGGAAAGAGAGAGACATAGAATGACTGCATTTATTTGCATGACATAAATATATCAGCTGGTCTTACCAAAAGTGGAAATTACCACAAACGTGAGGGAGTCAGAGGTTAGGTAAGATAGAGAAGGGAACATGTGTGAATAAATGTCGAAATGGCTGATACCAACATAGAACTGAGCATTAAATACAGGCAAAAAAAATGTACATGATGGCTTCCAAGCGTATGTAGTGCAACCCACAATGTGTAGGAGAAGGAAGGGAGAGAGAGGGAGAAAGAAAAGAGATAAAGAACCTGCCATTTGGGCAGACTCTGGGAGGGGGAGGGAATTGGGGACATTGGTGGTGGGAAATGGGCACTGGTGGAGGGCGGGTGCTGGAACACTATGTGACCAAAACCTCCAAACATGAACAACGTTGTAATTGTATATCTCATGGTGGTATAATAAAATACCACCGTGTTTAACTAAAAAAATAAAGATGAATTGCCCAAAATTAAATGCAATGAAAAATAGCTCATAGTGTTCCAGCCTGAATCATAATCTCCAGTGTGAAAAGTGGGATCAAATCAATAAAGAGCTTTATTTCAGTGAATTGACTTCTCACCAAAAAAAAATTTGCATTTTAATAAATCTCATCCTCTATCTTTTTATTGGTAAGTTTAATTTGCTTATAAATGAAAGTAACTACTGATACTGATCATTTGCTACTGCATTTATGACAGTAGTAATCTGATTCTTTTTATTTCCTTGTTCAGTTTTTTGGTATAGTTTCTATTTTATCATTTAGATAAGAAGGTTCCTTTCAAAGTTTCAAGTGCTAGGCAGGAGCAATAATACAGCTGGTAAGGCGTTTGCCTTGCATGCGACTAACCCAAGTTCGATCCCTGGAATCCTACATGGTCCCCAGAGCACCGCCAGGAGTAATTCCTCAGTGCAGAACCAGGAATAACCCCTAAGCATCACTGGGTGTGATTTCCCCCTCCCAAAAAAAAATATAGCAAAATTTAAAGTGCTGATAATTTCCTTCAGTTCTTACTTACCTGTTAAAATCTTTATTTCTCCCTCTCATCTGAATAAGAATTTTGCAGAATATAGTATAGTTGACTGACAGGGAATTTTTAAAAAATATTTTGAATACGTCATTCCATTCTTTCAGGGTCTGTAATTCTGCAGAGTTCTGATGAAACTCTGATGTGAGTATCTTTTCATATTCATACTGCTTGTTCTTTTATGCCCTAGTCACCTTCAATACACATTCTTGCTTTGCTTTGAACTAGATTTTTTACTATTATGTGTCCTATGCAGGTTTCCCTGCATTTAAATAGTTGTTCTACATATGCTACATGTTTAGATTCTGGGAAGGGGTAAGATGTATTGGTGTATTAGGGTATCAAATGGGGACTTAGGGTATAAATTACGTGCCTGGCATATGCTGGGAGCGCCAGGTCTTTTGGACATGTGAACCACAGTACTGCACCTTGTGTGAATGAGAATAAATCTCTTTCATCTTTAAAAAAAAAATAGCTGTTCTACTGGCTTCATGAACTTTCCTATTCAGTTCCTCAAGTTTGGGAAGATTTCTGTTATTTCTTTGAATATGCATTTTATTCCCTTCTTTTCCTCCTTCTTCTGGTATACCTGTTGTCTTACTATTTCTTTTTTCATCTAGTCTGATAGTTCTAGTATAGTTTCTTCACTTGTCTTTCATCTTACATCACTTTTCTCTACTTGAACACATGTGCATTAGTATCTTCAAGCTGAACGTTGTAGGGGAATATGAAAAGCACAAAGGCAATAGAAAAGAGTAGCAGGATTGGACTCAGGAGGAAGCTGCTTCTGGGTGGGGTGGGGTAATGTGGGGGATGAGTTGGGGAGGGGACACTGGGACAGTAGGGGAGGGGGAAGGGGGATACACGGGAACTGGGGACATTGATGGACAGAAGTGAACACTGGTAAAAAAAAATTGGTGTTGGAACATTATACACCTGAAACTCATAAATATTTTTGTAATTCACAGTGCTTCAATTTTTTAAAAAAATTCCCAACAGCAGAGTAATAATAATAATATCTTCAAGCTTGCTGACTTAGTCTTCCACTTGGTCTATTCTATTTCTGTAGCTTTTTCTAGCACTTATTTACTATACTCTTCACATCTTACAATGAGTTTTTCTTAAGCTTTGCTGCCTCTATCTTCTATGTTTATTCTATTTGTTAGCTAATTCGTTTTCTTTTTTTTTCTCTTTGTTTAGTTTTTCCTGAGTTCTATGATTTCATTCTGCCTTTCTGAATATTTGTCTACTTTGACTTTGCTATAGAAGTGTTTATCTCCCTCTCCCTCCCCCCTCTCTCTCCCTTTCTCACACACATGCATACACTATCTTCCCGTTAATAATGCACTCATTCAGAGCTGTCTGCTGACCTCACTGCTGTCCAGCCTCTTAGGAGCACCCTAGTTTCTGCCTTTAGGAGACATGTACCTTCTGCATTCCTTTCTCCAAGGCTTCTGCTGGATCAGCTGCCAACGACCTATGTCCCTGCTGTTGCCGGCATCGCCAGCTCACTGCATTTAGCTCTCATCACCTTCCTTTATTCCATGGGCTAGGAATCGCCTCTACACCCTCTTTATTACAGTCTGTGTTTGACTCTGTGCCACATGAATACCTCAGTCTCACTCCAGGCCATGGAAATATCTTAGTAGTTTCTCTTGGTAGTAGAGCAAGGAAAATCCTCTGTTACTTGAATCTGGAAATCTTTAGTTTTCAGTTCAGAGCAACGGCCATGTGTGACTAGAGCTAACATCCATGGCTGCTGTTTCTTTTCCTGAGAAAGTTGATAAGAAGGCTCAGATATCACACTGGGCACACAACGGGTCTCTCATTTCATTTTTTTAAATATATTTTATTAGTATTTTATTAAACCACCATGAGATATACAACTACAATGTTGTTCATGTTTGGAGGTTTCAGTCACATAGTGTTCCAGCACCCCGCCCTCCACCAGTGCCCATTTCTCACCACCAATGTCCTCAATTCCCTCCCCCTCCCAAAGCCTGCCTCTATGGCAGGTTCTTTATATCTTCTCTTTCTCCCTCTCTCTTCCTTCTCTTACATATTGTGGGTTGCAATACATACACTTAGAGGCCATCATGTGCAATTTTTTTGCCTGTATTTAATGCTCAGTTCTAGGTTGATATTAGCCCTTTCGACATTTATTTGCACATGTTCCCTTCTCTGTCTTACCTAACCTCTGACTCTCACACGTTTGTGGTAATTTCCACTTTTGGTAAGACCTGATCCACCTTTCACCTGATATTGGATTTTGGTATCATAATATGTATGTGTGTATATATATATATATATATATATATATATATATATATATATATATATACATATATATATATATATTTATGTCATGCAAATAAATGCAGTCATTCTATATCTCTCTCTTTCCTTCTGACGTCTCTCATTTCATTTTTTAATGGTATGCTGGAGTTTAATTTTTATTTTTTACCCCCAAATTTTATTACACCATTTTAGACATACAATTGCAAGATGCTCATGCAGAGTTCTGGTTCCACAGATTCCAACACCCATCCCTCCACCCAAACCCATCTCCCATCACCAATGTCCCCACCTCCCTCCCCCTCCCACACCTCAACTACTTGGCGGGTTCTGTATGTCTTCTCTCTCCTCTCTTGGATTAAAGGACATTACTGTTGCCACTATTTTTATGGACCCAGTGCGGCGCGCAACCTGGGCTCAAACTGGTTTTGCTCTGTTAATCTGGTCGTGAGGTAGTATCCCAGCATCCGGACAGTGAAGGTGGTGGCTAGTGTGGTGGGCGAGTCTCATCCGGCTGCTTCCGGGACCCCCGGAGGTGATGGGCCCACTCCCAAAACCCATCTGTCCTCCCGGAGCCCCATGGTCAGCTTAGGGGGGGGGGGGGGGGTGGGGAGGCAGAGTTCCAGCTTCCCCAGCGGCTCCACGTCCGAGGCCCGCATGCAATGGCTGGTCTCCCCAGGGCAGCTCCTCTCATTTCATTTTGCTAATACAGAATTGTATGAGAGTATCATTTTTTTTCTTTTTTTTTGGTTCACACCCGGCAATGCTCAGGGTTTCTCCTGGCTCTGCACTCAGGAATTACTCCTGGCGGTACTCAGGAGACCATATGGGATGCCAAGGATCGAACCCGGGCCGGCATGGGCCGGCCACGTGCAAGGCAAATACCCTACCCGCTGGGCTATCACTCCAGCCCCTGAGAGTATCGTTAAGACATCATTTAAACCCTTCAATAGTGCTGGATGCTGGATTTGCCTAATGTAACTGATCAAGATTTTTTTTTTTTTTTTTTTGCTCTTTTTCAAATACTTTGTGTAGTGTGGTAAATAACTTTTGGAGTCTTTCTTCCCTTTTTTTGTCTTTAGGGCCAAACCTGTCTGTGCTCAAGGTTGACTCACGGTGGCGTCAGGGATATGGGTTGATAGAGCTCAAATCTGGGTTGGCCCCTGCAAGGCAAGCCGACTTACCCATTGTACTGTTTCGCTTTTGTTTTTTAACATTTTAGTGGGACTTTGCTTTAAAGTCAGCACAGCCAATGAAAGATAACTTTGGCAGGTAATCCTGTAGTCAAGGTTATTATGGAGCTTCATTTTTTCAGGACTGGAAGTCCACAATTGGAAACATGAGGAATGAGCTCTGTGCCTCGTTTTACAATGCAGTTTAGACAGGGTAAAACTACAACCCTATTCCGCAGCCTCACAAATAGTAACTTTAGAGAAAGGAAACTTCAAAACAGTTATGGACTTCTAGTTGTAGAAATTGCTCAAAACACTCGTGTCTAACCCGATTTCCTCAGAATGCCTCCATCTGGATATCCCAAGTGAAGAAAAACAACAACAGGATGTCCACTAGGGGGGTCAGGTGCTGGGGTCAGCCACCGGGGCAGCCCTTCCCTGATTATAACCGGAACTGCAAGAAAAAAAAATCCCTCTCTTACTATGAGTACTAAATGAAACATTAAATGGATGCATTCCAATTTTTTCTCTTTCCAAGATAAATGCTGCTGAATTCCTTATCATTATAAAACCAACTTGGAAAAGGCTGGAGAAAACTGAATGTATTGTTTCATGAACACAGTCTTTCCATGACCTCTGTTATGAGATCAACAAAATGACATTTCACATTCAGCCAACTTAAAAGGAGAAAGCAAGGGGCTGAGCAATAGTCCAGCGGGTAGGGCATTTGCCTTGCATGTGGCCGCCAGAAGTAATTCCTGATTGCAGAGCCAGGAATACCCACTGAGCATTGCCAGGTGTGACCCAAAAAGAAAAAAAAATAAGAAAGAAAGAAATACTGTTTCTTACATTTTATTTTACCACCATGTAATATACAATTACAAAGATGTTCATGATTGGGTTTCAGTTATACAGTGTTCCAGCACCTGTCCCTCCACCAGTGCACAATTCCCACCACTAGTGTTCCCAGAGTCCCTCCCCCCCATCCCAGTCTGCCTCTATAGCAGGCACTATTCCTCTTCTCTCTCCCTCTCTTCCTCTCTCTCTCTCTCTCTCTCATTCTCTTCCTTCTCTTAGACATTGTGGCTTGCTCTACATACATTTAGGGGTTATCATGTATATCCCTTTGCTTACATTATTGCTCAGTTCTAGTCTAGCGTTACCATTTCCAACAATTAGTAGAACACTGGTATATATTAATAGCCCACAAATGAATGTAGTCATTCTATATCTCTCCTTTTCTTTCTGACTCATTTCACTCAGCATGATAATCTCCATGTCTAGCCATTTGCAGGTAAACTTCATGACTTCGTCTTTTCTGACAGCTGCATAGTATTCCATTGTGTAGGTGTACCACAGTCTTCTGTTCTCAGGCATTCAGGTTGTTTCCAGATTCTGGCTATTGAGACTAGAGCTGCGATAAATACAGAAGTGCAGATAGTGTTTTTTTGTGTGTGTTTTGGGGTCTCCAGGGTATATTCCCAGGAGTGTATTGCTGGGTCAACTGGGATCTTACTATATAGTTTTTGGAGGAATGTTCATGTTGCTTTCCAAAAGAGCTGGACCAGTCGGCATTCCCACCAACAGTAAATGATAGTTCCTTTCTCCCCACATCCATACCAGCACTCAATAAATACTCCTAAAGGCACACCAATGGAACATAAGCATCTTCCAGGTGACTGAGTTGCTTTTCCAGCACACATAGATGGGGAGTGCCTAATAGTGCTTGTGAGGCTTGGGATCACATCCAGTGATATTCAACCACACTATATAAGCCTGATGTTTTCATGACTAGACAAGAGATATGGTGTTACTCAGGCCAGTGGTGCTAGGGACCACCCAGACCATTGTAGCAATGTTCAGAGGCCACCAGAACTGCTATTCCCAGCAGTGCTGGAAACGGGGGTGGGTGGGGGAAATGGGACAGAGAGAAAGGGGCGAGTGGAGTACAGACACACAAGACCCAGTCTGCAAACCATGCCCTCCAGCTCTAAGCTACCTCTCCAATTCCACACATAATTTTTTTTAAATCATAGTAATCCATGAACATTTTCCTTAAACTTTTCAAACAAGTCCATAAAGAAGTAAGACTCTCATGAAAATCACATCCTAAAGCCCATTAAAATAGGGGCTGGACTAGAACTGAGCATTCAACTTAGGCAAAGGGTTATACATGATAACCCCTAAATATATGTATTGTAAGCCACAATATGTAAGAGAAGGGGGGAGAGAGAAAGAAGAGAGAGCGCACACAGAGAGAGAGAGAGAGAGAGAGAGAGAGAGAGAGAGAGGAGGAAAAGTGCCTGCTATAAAGGAAGGCGGGGAGGGGAGGGAACCTGGGGATACTGGTGTTGGGAAATGTGCACTGGTGGAGGGATGGGTGTTGGAACACTGTATGACTGAAACCCAATTATGAACAGTTTTGTAATTGTATATATTACGGTGGCACAATAATTTTTTAAAAAAAAATAAGTCTGCCTTGCATGTGACCAACTCGGGTTTAAGCCCTAGCACCCCATATGGTCCTCTGAGCCCCACCAGGAATGATTCCCTAGCCCAGAGCCAGTTCTAAGCCCTGAGCACTACGAAGTGTCACCCAAAATCAAAACAAAATCCACTATAATAATTTTCATTCTCTTCCCCCAAATTGAGTCATAAGGACTGAGATTAAAGGCATTGAATTTAAATGATAAACAATTTCATGCAATCATTTTTAATGTGCAACTTTTAAAATTATTAATACAGGGGCAGAGGGATAGCCCAGCAGGTAGAGTGTTTGTCTTGCACACGGTGGACCTGGGTTCAATTCCCCGGATTCCATATGATCCCCAAGCACTACCAGGAGTAATTTCTGAGTGTAGAGCCAGGAATAACCCCTGAGCATTGCTAGGTTTGACCCAAAAAGCATAAATGAATAAATAGATATATAAGTAAATAAATAAATAAATAATGAATAAATGATGTTATAATTTGGAATTTATTTTAATTTGTTACACTTAACATGAAAGTTTGAAAATGAGTTAAAAATAGAGAAGCGATTTTGTTTATTTTGTTTATTTTATTTATTTACTTATTTTCATAGAGAAACATTTGGAAAGTAGCATAACATTTGTGCTCTGACTTTGTTTTCTTCTGTTAGTGTCTCATAGCTCAAAGCTCATTAAAAATGCAAAGTCGGGCCGGAGCGATAGTCCAGCGGGTAGGGCGTTTGCCTTGCATGTGGCTGACCCTTGCCAGCCCGGGTTCGATCCCCGGCATCCCATATGGTCCCTAGAGCACTGCCAGGAGTAATTCCTGAGTGCAGAGTCAGGACAAACCCCTGAGCTTAGCCAGGTGTGACCCAAAAAAGCAAAAAAAAAAAAAATGCAAAGTCCCTTCTGCGTGAGATGCTATCATTTTCCCATGAGAAGTAGAGGTCTTCATGTTCCATCTAAAAGGGAGATTCCACTTGCCCCCACCATTCTATTACTACCAATGAAATGTTTCTTTCAGGTGCTTTTCATTTTTGGGGCCAGAGAGAGTTCAGAGGGTAGAACTCTTGACTTGCCAACAGCCAACCAGAGTTGGATCTCAGGAATCGTATATTGTTCCCTGAGCCCGAAAGGAGTGATTCCTTAGTGCAAAGCCAGGAGTACCACCTGGCAAGCTACCCGTGTCGTATTTGATATGCCAAATACCAGTGACAATTATTGACCTCGTTCCCATGACCTGATGAAATGGTTTGAGGCTCTTTATGTTCCTGGAGCAAGCAGGTGCCCTTGGGCTCTACTTGCATGAGACAGGTCATATGGAGATGTTACTGGTGCCCGCTCGAGCAAATCGGTGATGAAAGGGAAGACAGTGATACAGTGATACAGTGATAATCCCAAATTGTTTTAAAAAGTGAAAATAGTGGGGGTCAGAGGGATGGCACAGTGGGTAGAACATTTGCCTTGCAGGCTGCTAACCTGGGTTTGATTCCTGGCATTGCATATGGTCCCCCGAGCACCACCAGGAGTAACTCCTGAGTGCAGAGCCAGGAGCAACCCCTGAGCATCTCTGGGTGTGACCCAAAAAGAAAAAATAATAGTGCAAATAGTGTACTTTTTGTTTCTGAATTTTATTTATAGCATATAACATATTTTTCCTTCTCTATTATATTGAATTTTCTGTCTTATGGTAGAATTGCTTTTTTCGATTTTCATCGAAAATCAGATGGGCTGGACATGTAATGCGATTTGGAGACGATCGCTGGACTAGAGCCGTTACTGACTGGATCCCACGGGATGTCAAAAGATCACGTGGCCGCCCACCTACAAGATGGTCAGACTTCTTCAAGACCCTGAACGAATGGTTTGAGGCTCTTTGTATTCCTGAAGCAAGCAGATGCCATTGGGCTACACTGGCATGTGATAGGGTCAAATGGAAATGTTACTGGCTTCTGCTCGAGCAAATCGACGAATAATGGGATGTCAAGTGATCAAGTGAAGTGATGGTAGAATTGGTATGAAAATATTATATGCCTAAAACTCAACTATTAATAATTTTGTAAATCACTGTTCTTTAAATATATTAATTAAAATTTTTAAAAATGAAAAATATTTTCTGTCATAAAAAAATTGAAAGAGGATTTGGCCCCCAACTAAAGGGGGATAAAACTCTCTCTCCCCCAAACCAACTTCAGCTTTCACACATTCCTTTGTTCGAGCAGCAGTAACCCCCATCGCTGACCCCACATTGCTTTCACTTCTCCTTGCTCCACTCCTTGGCATGTCCCACGTATCCATTAACATAACTGCTTGAGGCCAGAGCAATAGCACAGCAGGCAGGGGCGCTTGCCTCATGCACTGACAACCTAGGTTCAATCCCTAGCCTCTTGAACCCTAACTCAGGAGCCATGCCTGAGAATCCTTGGCTCAGGAGCGATGCCTGAGTTACCAGTAAGTCCTGAGCACCTCCGGGTGTGACCCACAAACACAACAGAAAACAACTCTGCTCAGTAGTCTCCAGGTAGCTGGGAGTTTCCTTTTTGTGCAAGATAAACGATCAAGCTAAACTGCTTAAAATAACAATGTATTCTGCTCCTTGCACAGGCTGGCTGGGCCCAGCAGTTGCCGGGACAGTCTCCACAGAGGGCTCAGTTCAGGAGTCCAGGCTGGAGCTGCAAGGCTTTGTTTGTTCAGGGTGCCAGTCTTGGGAACTGCCTCTCTCTCTCTCTCTCTCTCTCTCTCTCTCTCTCTCTCTCTCTCTCTCTCTCTCTCTCTCTCTCTCTCTCTCTCTCTCTCTTTCTCTCTCTCTTCATGCACGCTACTGTTTGTGATTGACTCAAGAGAGGAAATTCAGTTAAAATAAATTTCCTTTATCACAAACATGTGGGAGTCAGAGGCTAGGTAAGACAGAGGATAGTGTGCTAATAATTGTCAAAAGTGCTAATACAACCTTGAACTGAGCATTAAATATAGGCAAAAGATACACATTACACATGACAACCTTTTTAATGTATGTATTGCAATCCACAATGTGTAAGGGAAGGAAACGAGAAAGAGTTAGAGAGAAAGGAAAAGAAATAAAGAACCTGCCATGGAGGCAGCCTAGGGGAAGGGGGAGGGAATCGGGGACATTGGTGGTGGGAAATTGGGACTTGGTCGAGGGATGGGTGCTGGAACACTGTATGACCAAAACCCAAATATGAACATCGTATGAACATCTTTATAATTGTATATCTCATGGTAGTATAATAAAATAATTAAAAATTATATTGGTACTAGAGGTTACATTCAATTTACTTCATATCACCCTCTAAGTTTCTTTGATGTGTAGGTTCCATTGTTAATATTATGTAGCGACTATGCTGATGTAAATAAATCAATTTTTGGTATTAAAAAATTAATAAATTTTTAAAAAATAAATAAAGTTGGGGTAGGGAAAAAAATAAATTTCTTTATTTCCACCCATTGAAATGAAGAGCAGCAAGTGATTATAGGTATATTCTCAGTGCAGTCCTTGGAGGCCACCCACACAATGGCTAAGCCACCGTCCTCACTTTACCCTCACCCTGCAGCAGCGAAGACATGGAGTTCGGATCTTTCCTTTCCCTCACGGTGAACACCCCGAGCTGTGGAGCAGTCGGGGCTGCCACGTGCCTCCTGCTAGTTCCGGACACTTCCTCGGTCTCTAAGCCATCTTCCAGATTTTTTTCTTTCTGGAGATTCCTGTGAGCAAAATGTCAGGATTGTGTCAGCACCCGGATACACTGGCATATGAACTAGGCTCTGTGCTTGCCCGGTAACTGCTTAGTCACACGCCATATGCCAGGCTCGGCCTTTCTCCCTGACAGTCTATTTCCCGTTGCTCTTTTTTTTTCTTTTTGGGTCACACCCAGCAATGCTCAGGGGTTACTCCTGGCTCTGCACTCAGGAATTACTCCTGACATTGCTCATGGGACCATATGGGATGCCAGGAATCAAACCCAAGTCAGCTGTGTGCAAGGCAAATGCCCTACCCACTGGACTATCACTCCAGCCTCCTCGAGTCTTTTGTCAAATATTTTCTTTAGTCCTTGCTTTTTTTTTTTTTTTTTGGGCTACACCCAACAATGCTCACGGGTTACTTCTGACTTAGGACTCAGGAATTACTCCCGGTGGTGCTTATGGGATGGCAGATATCAGCCCAGGTTGGGTGCAGCTACGTATAAGGCAAACACGCTTCCCGCTGTGCTTCGCTCCGCCTCCGGTCCCCTTTTAGTCTTTTCTTGAGCACTTTCAGATGCCATGTTTTATCCCATGATTCATGTCTATAAAATACTCATCATCAACTGAAATGTTATCAATTTCTCTACCCATTTATTATCTATCTCCTCTATTTTCATTTTGCTTTGTTATCTACTGATCTTCAACTTCTAAAATTGGGTTTAGTGTACTCCAGACTTCTTATCTGCTGCTTAACTTGAAGATTAAGAAACAGCATTCCAGGACAAGAGAGATAACACAGTGGGTAGGGCACTTGCTTTGCACAGGGTCTGCTGTCCTGAACGCCGCGGGGTCCCCGACAGTGTCAGGACAGAGGTTCTCTTCTACCTCCGAGGACACCAGGAGAACAGATGAAAACTCACGAGTCCGGTGCAGTTCCAAAAATGGCTTTTAATAGTACAAAAGCTCTTCCACAGCAATCCAATACAATGAACAAACTCGAGCTCTGGTCCGAACTTAGACCATACAAAAGAGCCTAAATCTCCCGCCAAAGAGAAAGGATCTCACCAGAGATGAGTCCTACCCAGAAGAAGGAGCAAAAGGCCAAAGAGCAAAAAGCCAAAAGACAAAAGCAAAAGGCTGAGAAACCAAAAGCCGAAAGTGAAAAGGCCCAAAGCCAAAGGGTGAAGGGCCCTCAAGTCAGTCCCCTTATATACACCAAAGTAATCCGATTTGTGACAGGGAGGGTCATGTCGACAATGAACCCTAAACAGAGTGTAGAAGAGCAGTGCCACACCCTATTGCAGGTATAAACAAAGGTTATGCCAAGGACTAATCCTGAGATTATCTCTTATGTAAAACACTGGAGAGAGGGAGCCGATATAAAGTAATACATCTTAACTTCATGAGCTTCATGTTATCTAGATGGTACCCACAAGGTCCTTCTTATTATTATCTGCACCAGGGTGATTCTGAGTATCTTGTTCTCGTGTACTGAAAGGGTCACTCTCGCCTGCTTAGAGCAAACTAGTATGATCCTTCCTATAGTCTTCCTATAGTCTCAGCGTAGCCAGGGTGGTAGTCTCCTGGTAAATTCTAACTGTCCCACGCTGGGTGCAGTGGGTATAAAGAGGAGCTGTGCCCAATCTAGAAAACATAGAAGTCTTAGTAGATGTATAAGTCAGAAGTTATTCAATCAAGGTGACTTCTGTAACTGCCACACCCTCTAGCAGTGTTTACATAGAAGAGAGGTCTCATTAGAATGAACCTTGACTTATGTAGATTTAGCTGAGAGTGGGCAAAACAACAAAACTCCCAGAATAGCTAAACCTGTCATCCAGCAATGCCCTCTTTTAATCTCTGTACAAAGCAATTATTCTAAAGTGCAGCTGTGAACATTGAAATATTCAACCAGGATAGAAACTGAAAAGTTTGTAGGATCCTGAAGTTCTGACATACAATCCATTCCCATCAGCTAGAATCTGAGCAGCTGCCTCGAGTCAGAACCATCTCCTGCTCCTGTTCCTTCCTTGCTACCCTAAGCCCTAACTTCCTCCATACCCAACTTCAAGGTTCCTTTCCTGAAATCTCACTGGCCCGTTCCCCACCTTCCACAGGGTGGAGTTTCTCCCTTCATCTTCCCTGAGGCCCTCCCACTCTGTCTGTTGTAGCACTGCCTGGAGTGTATTGCTTTGTGGATTTTCTTTTTCTTCTTTCTTTTTTTTTTTGTTTGTTTCTTTTCATAGTTCAGTCAGCAAGAGTTGTCTTTCAACTCTGCAACCTCTATGCCTGGAACAAACAAGCACTCAACAGAAAAAAGATGCTTAAAGAGAGTGTTAAGGAACGATAAGGCCAACCACCTTCCTTCCTAAGGTCTTTACTGCTTTTCAGTTCATGCTCTGGAACGTGAAATTTTTCCCTCATAGGGGATGTGTGATTCCTTATTTCTTCATTACGAAGGTGCCTTTATACATGTTTATATTGCTGAAACTGTTTAAAGAAAAAAAAAAACAACCTAAGAAATATGATCAGCGTAAACAAGTGATTGCCAAGAATCCCATGGGTTCTGTGGGAAATACCCTACAGATCCCTGTTCTCCTACTATTGCTTCCTGAAACCCACTACCAACTTCCCCCAGATCTTACCCTCAGGATGTAAGTCCCTTGCAGCTTACTGTAGGAGGTGAGAATTTAGAAACATTTTCTCATGTTCGAGTATCATTGTGAAAAAATTGCACCAAGCACTAAAGAAACAGAATTTGACCTTTCCACTACTTGAACTTGAATTAAGAAGCCCTTATCGCTGTCTCTTCTCCCCTCATGCCTCTCTGCGTATTTCTTTAAATAAGTTTTTACTTCACTAAAAATAATAATGATAATAATAAAGATAAAAGAGAAATACAAAAAAATAATTTTACACATACAAAAATGTTCTTAATACCCCAGTGGAGATCATGAGCTAGAATACTCTGGAGTCTTTTTCTCCCCCTTTCAGGGGGTATTGTTTGTTTGCTGCCGTGTTAAGGATCACAGTCATTGCAGTGTTTCTGAAGTTCTGCACGCTCACTGCAGTGTCAGAGGCTGCGCACACCCTCTATTTGAGGCTGTGCATGCTCACTGCAGTGTCAGAGGCTGCGCACACTCGTGTTTGAGGCTATGCATGCTCACTGCAGTGTCTGAGACTCGCGCACACTCGTGTTTGATGCTGTGCACGCTCACTGCAGTGTCTGAGGCTGTGCACACTCATGTTTGAGGCTGTGCACTCTCACTGCAGTGTCTGGGGCTGTGCACACTCTAGTTTGAGGCTGTGCATGCTCACTGCAGTGTCAGAGGCTGCGCACACTCATGTTTGAGGTTGTACACGCTCACTGCAGTGTCTGGGGCTGCGCACACTCGAGTTTGAGGCTGTGCATGCTCACTGCAGTGTCTGGGGCTGTGCACACTCGTGTTTGAGGTTGTGCACTCTCACTGCAGTGTCTGGGGCCGCGCACACTCATGTTTGAGGTTGTGCACTCTCACTGCAGTGTCTGGGGCTGTGCACACTCGTGTTTGAGGTTGTGCACTCTCACTGCAGTGTCTGGGGCTGCGCACACTCATGTTTGAGGTTGTGCACTCTCACTGCAGTGTCTGGGGCTGTGCACACTCGAGTTTGAGGCTGTGCACGCTCACTGCAGTGTCAGAGGCCGCGCACACTCATGTTTGAGGTTGTACACGCTCACTGCAGTGTCTGGGGCTGCGCACACTCGAGTTTGAGGCTGTGCATGCTCACTGCAGTGTCAGAGGCTGCGCACACTCGTGTTTGAGGCTGTGCACGCTCACTGCAGTGTCTGGGGCTGCGCACACTCGAAGTTTGAGGCTGTGCACGCTCACTGCAGTGTCTGGGGCTGCGCACACTCGTGTTTGAGGCTGTGCATGTTCAATGCAGTGTCAGAGGCTGCGCACACTCCTGTTTGAGGCTGTGCACGCTCACTGCAGTGTCTGGGGCTGCGCACACTAGTGTTTGAGGTTGTGCACACTCACTGCAGTGTCGGGCTGCGCACACTCATGTTTGAGGCTGTGCATGCTCACTGCAGTGTCTGAGGCTGTGCACACTCGTGTTTGAGGTTGTGCACACTCACTGCAGTGACTGAGGCTGAGCACACTCATGTGTGAGGTTGTGCACACTCACTGCATTGTCTGGGACTGAGCACACTCGTGTTTGAGGTTGTGCACACTCACTGTGTTAAAGCGAAAGTGGATTCTCCTGTGGGGCTGGGTTCTTGAGGATTGTATGAAAGAACTACATACAAAACTCATAAGGCTGAAAATTAGTTTAATGTACAGATGATTCCAGGTCCCTTCCCAAATGTCTAGCCTCTCCATTACCCCTGAACAAATTCCTGGTCCTGTCTCACACAGTCTGCTCACATCCCACAACGATGGCCTAGTCCTATTCCTGTGCTGCTCTCTCAGTGCCTGCCGCTGGGCTTTCCAACTGCACCCCAGTGGTCCCTGTGGTCCTGTCCCGGCTTTCCCTAGTCTCCAGCCTCTGCCCTGTCCACATGGGTGAGACTCCTGTGCTCAGTACCTTGCCCTGTACCTAGGCATCCGTGCCCTGCCTGAACCTGGGTTATTCTTGGCATCTAAGCCCTACTGTAACCTGGGCCTCTGAGCCTGGCCCACCCATACCTGTATCAGCCCTTGCCTGGCCTTCTGTGACCTATCCATACTGGGCCCTGTACCTGGGCATGCCGCCCTACCTGAACCAAGGAGAGAGGGAGGGAGCCAGTTGGGAGCAGCTGGCCAGAGAGAAAGGTTGAGCTCTTCTCTTCTCCTCTGGGGGAGGAGCCTGGGGTTGCCTTTTATTTGCTGCCAAATCCCACCCCGGTATCCCCTTCTACATTCTGATTGGCTGGCTACCTATTCCTTGGGTGGGATTAGCTACCTGAGGCCTGCTTTCCTCCTTAGCTCCTGCTGTATCAACTGCAGTGTCTGAGGCTGTGCAAACTGGTGTTGAGGTTGTGCACACTCATTGCAGTGTCTGAGGTTGTGCATGCTTAGTCGCATCAATCCTGGGGTTGCACACTTGGTCGGAGTACCAGGAATCACACACAGGAGAAACGGATAGGAAAGCAAGTTCTCTGAGCCGCACCCCTGGGCCCTCATGTTATTATTATCGCTTTTGTTTGGGGACCACATGCAGCACTACTCAGAGCTTATTCCTGGTTCTGTACTCAGGGGTCTTTTTTTTTTTTTTTTTTTTTTTTTGCTTTTTGGGTCACACCTGGCAATGCTCAGGGGTTCCTCCTGGCTCTGCACTCAGGATTTACTCTCGGCAGCACTCGAGGGACCATATGGGATGCCAGGGAATCAAACCCGGGTAGGCCGTATGCAGGGTAAACGCCCTACCTGCTATGCTATCGCTCTGGCCCCTCAGGGGTCCCTCCTAATGCACTCAGGGACTATATATGGTGCTGCTCAAAATCAGGTTGACCATGTGCAAGGCCAGCAAACTACTGCTGCACTATTATTATTCTGGTCCCTGGGCCCTTATTCTAATTAGCTAAAACTATCTCAAATACAAGCAGAAATGACACGCTCCTCATCTTCATCTAGAGAAATACTGGGAATGATGCTAGTTGTTACTCATTAAACACAGGGCTGTTGTAAGCAAATACACTGAAATTATTTTTACTCCTACCTCCCACCCTTGACCACTGCGATTTCTCTGTGCCTCCAAGACAAACAAACAAAAAAGATTGTTTCCTTTTAAAATCACCTCTTTGCGCTTTGATTTACTGCCTTTTGGCTTTCAGCCCATTGGTCCCAGGCCAAGCCATGAGCCTCTGGGCTGTGTTGGTGAGGGGGTGCCGCTCAGGAAGCCTGCGTGGGGCTATGGTTCCTACAAAGTGCCCGCTACGTGTCAGCTGCCATCTGCTCTGATTGTGCCTGGGATGGGCTGGGTCCTCGGGGAAGCCCGTTCCCCTTCCCTCCTGCTAAAGTTCTGTTCACAGTCCTGGCAAAACAGGATAGTAAGGCAGGGCCACCTCCGGGTCCAGCACAGAGGAAACAGCCTCTGCAGGCCTGGAAAGTGTTGGCACGGCCCTATCCCTTCAAAACAATCACAAACCGAACCAAACCAAACAACCTTCATCTCCTCCACTGACCCTGAAAGTCCTTCATCCCGGAATCTCTTTTTCTTGCTTTCCCCTGAAATTCGAACTTCTCCACGTCTACTGCTCTCAGTCTGCGAGAGGACAGCAAAGCGCCAAGTCTCTTTCCACAAGGTTTGACAGAGCATCTGACAAGTGTCTGGGGATGTCTGCTGGCTTGAGCTTGGTGGTGCCACTTGCTGGTATAAACAAATCAGATAATCTTACCTCGAAGTTTTCCCATCCCGGGAGATGCAGATAAATAAGGCTAAAAACAAAACCGAAAGCTAGGGCTATGGAGATGGTACAGCTTGCCTGGCAATGAGCTGACCTGACTTCAATCCCTGGCACTATATATGCTTTCCCAGGCATGATTCCTGAGCAAAGAGCCTGGAGTAAGCCCTGGGCACCACTGGGTGTGGCCAGACAAAAAAAAAGAAAAACACTTCTTTTAGCAACTTTCTACACTCTCTCAACTTCATTTTAGGAGAAGTTTTGCCTGAATTACAGGATAAATATTTAAAACAGCCAATTGCCTTTGTTATCAAAAGAGAGTATTTAAGAATAATAGTTATTCTTGGCATTGAGACAAGTTTTCTGGGAGGAAACTGCTCTAGGATTTACTCCCAGATCAGCACTAGCAGTAAGAACCAATCTATGATGAAACGTTAGGAAGAAATGTTTTTGTCCCTTTAGAGTCTATTCATTTCCCAACAGTTAAAAAAAATGAAGAAAGGATGTATTTCTATTTAGAAGCTATCATTTTTTCAAGGTAAGAGCCTGAAAAAAAAATCCATTTGGTTTGGGGCCAGAGTGATAGCCCAGCGGGTAGGGCTTTTGCCTTTGCACGCAGCCAGCCCGTGCAGGCCTGGGTTCAATCCCTGGCATCCTATATGCCCCCCCGAGCACCGCCAGGGAGTAATTCCTGAGTGCAGAGCCAGGAGAAACCCCTGAGCATTGCCGGGTGTGACCCCCCCAAAAAAAAGCAAGAGAAAAAATCCATTTGGTTTGACATTTCTGTCAATTGCACATAAAATCCATCAAAATCTCTATCATGGCAAATACACACATGCTTGGATACACAAATCACATGCACATATGCACCCACAAAAACCATGTACACACAAATCATGTGCACATGTTCATATAGCCACACAAATCACATGCCTACTCAAACTATATACATTTGCACCCACATGAATCCGATGCACACATGCATTAACCCACACAAACACATGTACATGCACATCACATGTACACCCACACATATCTCAGGCACATGTTTACCCACACAAGTCTCATGCATATATCTACACAAATCACACACAAAATTTACATTGCATAGGGACCAGAGTGATAGCACAGCGGGGAGAGCATTTGCCTTGCACACGGCCAACCCGGGTTCGATCCCCAGCATCCAGTATGGTCCCCCTGAACACTGCCAGGAATAATTCCTGAGTGCAAAGCCAGGAGTGACCCCTGAGCATCGCCGGTGTGACTCAAAAAAGATAAAAAATCACATGCATATAACCCCCAGAAATCACAGGTACACACACGCATACACACATAAAAACACCTTATAGAAGTCCATGCATTAAATTAGAAATTAATGTGTTTCTCTTTCTGCGTAGTAATCTCAAAAGCATTTCACTCAAGACCTGTCTCTTAACTTGCAGGAAAGTGGATGGATTGCCACCAAAGAATATGTGGTATGCAATCCTATGCTGTCAGCATTCAACACTAGATCATAAAACACTTCACAAATGCAAAGTGCTTTGCATCCAAGAATCTATTCAGGTTCTAAGGTCAATTCTCTCTCCCATTAAACAACTTCCTGTTATGTTCTGTCATACCATCTATCACACTGGACTCTGCACTATATTTGTTTTGTGTATTTTTTTTCTACCAGCAAATTCATTGCACCTGAACAAGAAACTATTTTTGTTTTTTTGTTGTTTTTTAAATCTGGTTTTCTCACAGAATCAATGACATGAGAAGATTAATTGCTTGTTTTCAATCCAGACTCTTCTCCTCCTACATCTATTTTTGAAACAAATTTTATTTTGGGATGTCCTGAGTTGGATGATACTAAATTGGAAAGCCTGGTGCAAATTTTATTGACCTCTATTTCCTACTATAAAGGATGTCCCCCTACTAATCTGTCATCTCAGGCCAGACAAAGGCCAGTGACTGGGAAACTACTCCAGATGGTGTGTTCAAGAGACCCAGACCAGACTCGGATGCTTTGTTAGTTTGTTTTTAGATAAATGGTCAAGTAGAAGAAGAAAATAACATTTGGCACGCCTTCTAAAATGACCTAAACAAAATGTTAAATGAAGTTGGTATTGGTGAGCACAATGAGTGAGTACTGGAATAGAATGAACGGAAGACTTGCTGGAGAGAAAAGTGAATGGATGGTGTGGAACACTGTATGACTGAAACCCAATCATGAACAGCTTTGTAACTGTATATCTCACGGTGGTATAATAAAATTTTAAAAAATAAAAATGATTAAAAAAATGGAAAAGTGAATGGATGAGTGGCTGAGTAAAGAAATAAACATGTTACTTAGTTCATCAATGTTATTCATGACCTTTTATTTAATGTATGCATAAAAACTCCAAAGAGGATCCAGAGCGATAGTACAGCAGGTAGTACATTTGCCTTGCATGTGCGCCACCCAGGTTCCATCCCCGACATCCCATATGGTCCCCCAAGCACCACCAGGAGTAATTCCTGAGTGCAGAGCCAGAAGTAACTCCTGAGGATGGCTGGGTATGACCCTAAAAGCCAAAAAAATGAATGAATGAATGAATGAACGAATGAATGAATGAATGGATGAATGAATGAAGCACTTGAATCACTTGTCTTCCAGTTGTTCATCAATTTGCTCAATCAGACACCCAGTAACATCTCCATACTTCCTGTCACATGCTAGTGTAGCCCAAGGGCATCTGCTAGCACCAGGAACACGAAGAGCCTCAAACCATTCATTCATGTCATAGAAATGAGGTCTATAATTGTTACTAGTTTTTGTCATATCAAATATGACATGGGTGGGGGCGGAGCGATAGCCCAGCGGGTAGGGCCTTTGCCTTACACGCGGCAGGCCCATGCCGGCTCGGGTTCGATCCTTGGCATCCCATATGGTCCCCCAAGCACACCAGGAGTAATTTCTGAGTGCAGAGCCAGGAGAAATCCCTGAGCATTGCCAGGTGTGACCCAAAAAGAAAAAAAAAAAGACATGGGTAGCTTGCCAGGCTCTGCCGTGGTGAGTGGTATATTCTCAGTAGTAGGTTCTCGGTTCATGCATTTACTGATGAACCGCAATGGGGGAGAGATCAGCTTATCTCTTGGGTGGAGCACTGGAGAGCTGTGGAGTCCAGATGTTGAAAATGGTGGCCCTCATGGTATGGGGGGTTCCTTTGGCTTCTTATGAGGCTCTATTGGAATGGCGAGCCAGGGCTAGAATTTGACTTCCCTCCCAGACACCTCATGATTAGCCAAGCACAGGGAAAGCCAGTAGCAGCTCTGCTCCGTGTATCTGTGTCTACATAAGACACATGGGAATGCATATTATTAGTTAATCATTTGAACTACTATGAATTCTATATTGCTCATATAAGTCATGTTACTGGCACCTGTTCAAGCAAATCGATGAATAATGGGATGTCAAGTGATCTAGCCAAGTGATGAAAACAAACCAGAAGAAAAAGTATAACAGAAGAATGGCTATAATGCTAAGCTAGAGGGAGAAAAATCATTTCCTCTGTAAAATTGTGAAGTTCTTATAAAAAGTGGATAGTGATAGAAATGATGTATTGTGGCATTGATTATATTCATTGTGAGCGTTTATTAAGGGTTTAAAATTAAGGACTCAGGAATACATGCAGGATTTGGAGAATGTAGTTAGCCCGTTGAATTTGCTGTGATGTTAAATTGTAGAGTTTTTTAATCTTTATACACACACACACACACACACACACACACATATATATATATATATATATATATATATATATATATATATATATCACTTGATCACTTGAATCCGTTACTCATCGATTTGCTCGAGCGGGCGCCAGTAACATTTCCATTGGACCCTATCACGTGCCAATGTAGCCCAATGGCATCTGGTTGATTCAGGAATATGAAGAGCCTCAAACCGTTCCTTCAGGGTCTTAACAAGGAAGTCTGACCATCTTGTAGGTGGGCGGCCACGTGATCTTTTGACATCCCGTGGGATCCAGTCAGTAACGGCTCTAGTCCAGCGGTTGTCTCCAAATCGCATTACATGTCCAGCCCATCTGATTTTCGATGCCTTGGCAAACGAGACAGCGTCCCTGATTCTGGAATAGCGACGGAGGTCAGAACTCCGGATTCCTTCTCTCACTTGAGTGAGACGTGATATTCCAAGCATAGCTCTTTTGATTCCTCTCTGGGAGACCCGAATAGCATTCTCATCCTGCTTTCGTAGGGCCCAGGTCTCTGAGGCGTATGTTAATGCAGGGAGAACGGTGGAGTCAAAGAGATGTGCCCGGAGCCGGAGGTTCTTTGTCCTTTTAGCTATTTCTTCGATGCCTTTGAAGGCATTCCATGCCGCTCTCTTCCTCCCTGCGCAGCTCAGGTTTTAGGTCATTCATCATGTTGACTTCTCGACCTAGGTACACATAACTGCTGCATTCAGAGATGTTTGTTCCATTGAGAGAGAATGGGGCCTCTGGAACTAGTTCATTTCTCATGAACATAGTTTTCTTCAGATTCAGCTGTAGACCTACCTTTCCACATTCTCGGTCAAAGTCAGCCAGCATTTGTGCCGCTTGGCTAATGTTTGGTGTTATTAGAACGATGTCATCAGCGAAGCGGAGGTGGTGTAGTTGCCGACCATCTATCTTCACTCCCATTCCTTCCCATTCTAATTGTCTCATGATGTTCTCGAGGGTGGCACTGAAGAGTTTTGGTGAGATGGTATCACCCTGTCGAACCCCTCTTTTGACATCAATGATCACTTCTTTGTAGAATGGTGAGATCCTGGTGGTGAATCCGTAATACAGCTCACGAAGGATCTTGATGTATTGGGTTTGAACACCCTGTTTGACTAGGGCTTCGATGACTGCTTCAGTCTCCACAGAATCAAAGGCTTTCTGTAAATCAATGAACGTGAGACAGAGCGGCATCTTGTACTCCCTACAAACCTCAATGAGCTTGGTTACTGTGTGGATATGGTCGATTGTGCTGAATCCTTTCCGGAAACCTGCTTGCTCGCATGGTTGACCTTCATCTAGTGTTCTGCTAATCCTGTTCAGGATGACTCGTGTAAACAGCTTGTAGATGACAGACAACAGGCAGATGGGGCGATAGTTGCCGATGTCATGAATGTCTCCCTTCTTGAACAGTAGAACTGTCCTGCTGGTTTTCCATTGGGAGGGCACCTTGCATTCGGACAGGTAGCGTGTGAAGAGCCGAGCTAGTGTATTGATGAGCACCGATGGCAGATTCTTCAGATGTTCGGGTCTGACTTTGTCTGGGCCTGGTGCTGTTCCCTTCTTTACCGATGAGATGGCATGTCTTATTTCAGAAGGGAGAACGTTGGGAATGACGTATCCATCCTGTGGAATTTGGTATGTGGGCAGGTGGATGTGGCTATCAAAAAAGATTTGAGTAGAAGTCCTGGATAATCTTCTCCATTGCCTTTCTGGAAGATGTGATAGATCCATCAGGGCGTCGGAGGGCAGTCATCTTGGTCTTATAGTTGGCGAAGGACAGGCGGGCAGTGCGAATACTTTTCCCGGCTTCTGCTGCATCTTCCAGTATTTCTGCTCTTCTGTCTTTGAGGTCTGCTTTTATCGCTTCTCTGCACTGTTTAGCAAGCTTGGACGTTAGCATTTGGTCTCCTGAGGCTCGCGCCTTGCCACGTTGGCGAATGAGCTCGAGAGTTTCTGAAGACAAGCGTCCTTTTGTGTTTTTCTCTCTCTCGGCATTCTTCGCACAATCATGGAGGTGCTGAACCAGTCGGTTGTATTCTTCATCAATGTCATCAATGATGGTATCTTCCCATGTTGCCGCAACGGTGCTAAAGAGTTCCCAGTTGGTGGTCGTTCTGGGAGTTCTCTTCTTAAACTTTGCAGCCTTTTCTCCCCGTATCGGGAAGTAGAATTTTGCACGAAGGAGACGGTGGTCCGATCCTGTCTGGAATTTGGGGGACGACAGCAACATCGGTCAGACAAAACCGTCGATTGAAGATGATGTGGTCGATTTCATTGTGGAACTGTCCGCCAGGAGATTCCCATGTCCAACGCTTCGCTTCAGCCTTCTGAAACTGTGAGTTCCCATGAATAGTCTTGGTGGACATGATGAACTCAGATAGTCTCTCACCCTGTTCGCTCCATTCTAGGCCATGGGTCCCGATGTGGAGTTCTTCAGCCGATCTTCTCGGTCCTATCTTGGCATTAAAATCACCGACTATGATCTTGTAGAAGGTGTGATCTTTTTATAGAACTCCTCCAATTCCATGTAGAATTTCTCAATTTCATCTTCTTTGTATGTGGATGTTGGTGCATAGACAATGAAGATAGAAATTGCTGGCAGTGGGCCACATCTCCTCAAGTGTAATCGTCCTATTCGGTTTGTTAGGCATTCAAATGAATCAATGTTGACAGCCATGTTCGTGTTGACAAGGACACCAATGCCACCGACGCCTATATATTTAAATATAATCCCTTGTGACTACAAGAGTATGCCACCCGCACAGCAGAGCCTGGCAAGCCTCCCCGTGTCGTATTTGACATGTGCCAAATACCAGTAACAATTATAGACCTCATTCCCATGACCTGATGGAATGGTTTGAGGCTCTTTATGTTCCTGGAGCAAGCAGATGCCCTTAGGCTCTACTAGCATGAGTCAGGACATATGAAGATGTTACTGGTGCCCGCTGGAGCAAATTGATGATGAACGGGAAGACAGTGACAGTGATAAGTCATAGTTCATACATGAATTATAAATAAATGAACAATTGAGTTCTTTACAATTTTTTGGGAAGCCTCAAACATTCTTGTATAGATCTTGTATAAACTATAGACACTTTCATAGGGTGTCAGGATTGTCCCTACAAATTAAAGGTTACATGTTATGTCCACTTGACAAAACAATGAAAAAATTAAGTTTCATTAATTAAGTGATTTCCAGAGAAAGGGCCACTATGACAATAGTTGAAAATGCTCACACTGTACAACACTCTTGAGTGTCAAAAGGAGGTTTAAAGTCATATGCATGAAACCTGCTCAGTAACAGTATTGCAAACCACAGTGCTAGTACATAAAAGGGAGAGAGAGACAGAGAGAGACAGAGAGAGGAAAAGTACCTGCCATAGAGGCAGGTAGGGGGGGGGGGATGGAATGGTAGGGAAATTAGGGACACTGGTAGTGGGGAAGTGCACACTGATAAAGTTCATGCAGCGTTGGAACATTGTATGACTGAAACACTGAATGACTGAAACGCAAATGGATGCATGAATGAATGAATGGATGGATGGATGAATAGATAAAAACTCGAAAGATCAAAGCTACCTCTTAGAAAACTTAGAATTCCAACATCAATGCCCCTCTCCTTTCTAGACAAAAGCAGCAGCAGTTCTGGCTACATGCTTCCCTATTTGCTCTACTTTATTACTTATCAATAATCTGTATCATTGATTTTTAATCTTTTCCCCCCCAAAACTGTAATGACATTGTCCATAGTGAACATCATCTTGCTCTTTCCACTTCTCTACCAAGAACATTTATTCAGAGACTAGACAATATAGCAGGTAAGGCACTTGCCTTGCACAAGACTGACACAGGTCTGATCCTCGTATAGTGCATCCTGAGCCCTCCAGGAGAGATCCCTGAGCACAGAACCGGGATTAAGCCCCGAGCACCACTGGTGTAAGGGAAAAAAAATAGAACATCTGTTCAGGTCGCTTTTATAGGATAGAGGTGAAGTATCTGTGTATATCTAAACTACAGAATCTAATAGTATTGTAAGCCATAAGCATGGGACACATACCACAACAATTAAGCTTAAAGATGTATCTTCCAGAGCTGAAGAGATCACAGCAGGTAGGGCATTTGCCTTGCAAGCAATTGACCCATGTTCAATTCCTGGCACCACATATGGTCCCCCAACAGAGCCAGGAGTAAGTCCTGATCAAAATTGACTATAGTCCCCAAAAAAAGCATCAAGGAATAAGGCTGGGGATGGAGGAAAATCTGGGATCATTGGCACATAGGTGATGGGAGCAAAAATAGGAACATGGTGTATTTAAAACCCCATTGTAAACAACTATGTTAATCGCGATGTATCTGAAACCCCATTGTAAACAACTATGTTAATCGTAGTGTTTAAACAAATGAAAAAATAAGCCAAGGGGAGAAAAGAGCAGCTGTTCCTGTGAGTTTGGAGAAGCATATTGCTTGGCTTTAGTAACTGCATGGCATTCTGTTCTATGAATATACATGATCTAGTCAGATTCTTATGAAAATGAAATTGCTTTAATGTTATGGCACTAATAACAAAATGCCAATGAAATTCCTTGTATATTTGTTCATTTGTTAGTTTTGTAAGGCTTTTCAAATTTATTTTAGGGCCACTCCCAGCAGTGCTCAAGGTTCATGCCTAGCTCTGTACTCAGGCTTCACTCTTGGCAGGGCTCAAGGGACCCCAAGCAGTGTCGGGCACTGAAGCCGGGTCACCCTCATGCAAAGCAAGGATTCCAACCACTGTTCTATTTCTCCAGCCCCTTGTTGGTTAGTTTTTGCTTTTGATTTTTTGCTTTTTGGGGTCACACCCAGCAATGCTCAGGGGTTACTCCTGGCTCTGTGCTCAGGAATTACTCCTGGCAGTGCTTGGGGACCATATTGGATGCTGAGGATTGAACCTGGGTCAGCTGCATGCAAAGCAAACATCCTACCCGCTGGACTATCGCTCCGGCCCTTGTTGGTTAGTTTTGGGGCCCACACACAGTGCAATGCTCAGGGGTACTCCAGCTCTGCGGTCAGGGGACTATGCAGCTGCAAGAATTAACCTGAAGATCCCAAACACACTCAGCCTGTTGACGTTTTTCTCTAGCGCACCTATACATAAATAGCTATAAAGATTTTTAAATTGTTTGTCCTTTGCTATTTTCTGTTTTGTCTTTTTGCTTTTCTTTGTAGAAACTTCACACATTAGGAATCTTAACATTTTGCCATATGCCTGTGGCATATATGTTCTCTTAATCTGTCACTTCTCTTTGGTCAAGGCATTGTTCACTGTTTAAATCTTTTCACTTCACTTGATCACTTGACATCCTGTTATTCATCGATTTTCTCGAGCAGGCACCAATAACATTTTCACTTGACCCTATCACGTGCCAGTGTAGCCCAATGGCATCTGCTTGCTTCCAGGAATACAAAGAGCTTCAAACTGTTCAGGGTCTTCAAGAAGTCTGACTATCTTGTAGGTGGGCGGTCACGTGATCTTTTGACGTCCCGTGGGATCCAGTTGGTAAAGACTCTAGTCCAGCGGTCATCTCCAAATCACATCCTTTAAGTGTGTTAATGTTTTTTTAATCTAATTTCATTTCCCTTTTACTTTTTTCCCACTTCTTGGGTCACACTCAGCAATGCTCAGGAATTACTCCTGGCGGTGCTCGGGGGACCATATGGGATGCTGGGAATCGAACCCGGGTCAGCTGCATGCAAGGCAAACACCCTACCCACTGTGCTATCTCTTGGGCCCCATACTCCTTTTCTTTTTTCAGTGGTGCTCAGGGTTTAATCCTGGCTCTGTTCTTTTTTTTTCCTGCTTTTTGGGTCACACCCAGAGATGCTCAGGGGTTACTTCTGGCTCTGCACTCAGGAATTACTCCTGGCGGTGCTCAGGGGGGACCATATGGGATGCCATGGATCGAACCCAGGTCAACGTTCTTTTGCTTTTCCAGACAGCCATAAGAACTCTCACACCACCTGAATTTCTCAAGGACATTTACCTATCACTGTCTGTCTGTATCACTGTCTTCCCGTTCATCATCAATTTGCTCGAGCGGGCACCAGTAACATCTCCATATGTCCTGTCTAGTAGAGCCCAAGAGTACCTGCCTGCTCCAGGAACATGAAGAGCCTCAAACCATTCCATTAGGTCATGGGAATGAGGTCTATAATTGTTACTGGTATTTGGCATATCAAATATGACATGGGTAGTTTGCCAGGCTCTGCCGTCCGGGTAGCATACTCTTGTAGTCATTTCTAAATCCAACATTTATTGATGAACCACGTGTCCGCTTGTGGCCACGCGAACTGGGCTGTGATAGTCTGGTCTGCTGGGTGGAGTTCTGACGAGAGGGAAGTCCAGATGTGGAAAATGGAGGCCCTCATGGAGTGGGGGGTCTCCTGGCTTTTTGTGAGGCTCTGCTGGGGTGGCGGGCCAGGGCTAGAACCCACCATCCCTCCCGGGAGCCTTGTGAGTGGCTGGGCACAGGGAGAGCCAGTAGCAGCTCTGCCCATGGGCCAGTATGGGATGAAGTGATCAGAAACCCACTGCTGCTACAAAGCACTGTGAATTACCAAAAGGTAAATGTAAGAACTTATTTTATAGACACAACAAATTTATAATAAAGACAGTAAAGTCACAAATGTGGAATATCAATTTTTCCTTGTTACTAAGAAAGGTTGTAACAAGCGAAACGTTGGACATGGGAATCTCCTGGCGGACAGTTCCACAATGAAATAGACCACATCATCTTCAATCGATGGTTTTGTCTGACCGATGTAGCTGTCGTCCCCAAATTCCAAACAGGATCAGACCACCGTCTCCTTCATGCAAAATTCTACTTCCCCAGCAGGGGAGAAAAGGCTGCAAAGTTTAAGAAGAGAACTCCCAGAACAACCACCAACTGGGAACTCTTTGGCACCATTGCAGCAACATGGGAAGATACCATCATTGGCGACATCGATGAAGAATACAACCAACTGGTTCAGCACCTCCATGATTGTGCGAAGAATGCTGAGAGAGAGAAAGACACAAAAGGACGCCTGTCTTCAGAAACTCTCAAGCTCATTCGCCAACGTCGGCAAGGCGCGAGCCTCAGGAGACCAAATGCTAACATCCAAGCTTGCTAAACAGTGCAGAGAAGCGATAAAAGAAGACCTCAAAGACAGAAGAGCAGAAATACTGGAAGATGCAGCAGAAGCCGGGAAAAGCATTCGCACTGCCCGCCTGTCCTTTGCCAACTATAAGACCAAGATTACTGCCCTCCGATGCCCTGATGGATCTATCACATCTTCCAGAAAGGCAATGGAGAAGATTATCCAGGACTTCTACTCAAATCTCTTTGATAGCCACATCCACCTGCCCACATACCAAATTCCACAGGATGGATATGTCATTCCCAGCATTCTCCCTTCTGAAATCCGACATGCCATCTCGTCAGTAAAGAAGGGAACAGCACCAGGCCCAGACAAAGTCAGACCCGAACACCTGAAGAATCTGCCGTCCGGTACTCATCAATACACTAGCTCGGCTCTTCACACGCTACCTGTCCAAATGCAAGGTGCCCTCCCAATGGAAAACCAGCAGGACAGTTCTACTGTTCAAGAAGGGAGACATTCACGACATCGGCAACTATCGCCCCATCTGTCTGTTGTCTGTCATCTACAAGCTGTTTACACGAGTCATCCGGAACAGGATTAGCAGAACACTAGATGAAGGACAACCATGCGAGCAAGCAGGCTTCTGGAAAGGATTCAGCACAATTGACCACATCCACACGGTAACCAAGCTCATTGAGGTTTGTAGGGGAGTACAAGATGCCGCTCTGTCTCACCGTTCATTGATTTACAGAAAGCCTTTGATTCTGTGGAGACTGAAGCAGTCATCGAAGCCCTAGCCAAACAGGGCGTTCAAACCCAATACATCAAGATCCTTCGTGAGCTGTATTACGGATTCACCACCAGGATCTCACCATTCTACAAAGAAGTGATCATTAATGTGAAAAGAGGGGTTCAACAGGGTGATACCATTTCACCAAAACTCTTCAGCGCCACCCTCGAGAACATCATGCAACAATTAGAATAGGAAGGAATGGGAGTGAAGATAGATGGTAGGCACCACCTCCGCTTCGCTGATGACATCGTTCTAATAACACCAAACATTAGCCAAGAGGCACAAATGCTGGCTGACTTTGACCGAGAATGTGGAAAGATAGGTCTACAGCTGAATCTAAAAGAAAACTATGTTCATGAAGAATGAACTAGTTCCAGAGGCCCCATTCACTCTCAATGGAACAAACATCTCTGAATGCAGCAGTTACGTGTACCTAGGTCGAGAAATCAACATGATGAACGACCTAAAACCTGAGCTGCGCAGGAGGAAGAGAGCAGCATGAAATGCCTTCAAAGGCATCGAAGAAATAGCTAAAAAGGACAAAGAACCTCCGGCTCCGGGCACATCTCTTGGACTCCACCCTTCTCCCTGCATTAACATATGCCTCAGAGACCTGGGCCCTATGAAAGCAGGATGAGAATGCTATTCGGGTCTCCCAGAGAGGAATCGAAAGAGCTATGCTTGGAATATCACGCCTCACTCAAGTGAGAGGAAGGAATCCGGAGTTCTGACCTCCGCCGCTATTCCAGAATCAGGGATGCTGTCTCGTTTGCCAAGGCATCGAAAATCAGGTGGGCTGGACATGTAATGCGATTTGGAGAGAACCGCTGGACTAGAGCCATTACCGACTGGATCCCACGGGATATCAAAAGATCACGTGGCCGCCCACCTACAAGATGGTCAGACTTCCTTGTAAAGACCCTGAAGGAACGGTTTGAGGCTCTTCATATTCCTGAATCAACCAGATGCCATTGGGCTACATTGGCACGTAATAGGGTCCAATGGAAATGTTACTGGCGCCCGCTCGAGCAAATCGATGAATAACGGGATTCAAGTGATCAAGTGATCAAGTTACTAAGAAACATTTATATTGCTTGTATTTTTCTATGGAACATTTATTTGGTGGTGCTGGGAATTTAAGCCAGTACTTCATGCGTCGCAAAGGCAATGAGCTCCTGCTGAACCCCAACCCCAGATTTGTATTTTCAAACAGGTGCTAAAGCAGTCAATAAAAGGCAGCATTCCCATGCCACAGTTCTCCCAATGGAAGCAAACAACTCAATCGATTGGGTATATTCACCCGTCCATAGGTACCACTGTCAACTCAGTAGCCTTTCCCTCATCTCAGGCTGACACTGATCACCTCCCACGGGTGACCCCATTCCTCCATCGCAGCAGTCTTTTGTCCCTCCCTCCACTCCTGCATGCTGATCAAGACTGTATCTTGTGGTTGTGGCATGGGGATGGAACTCAAGCCTTGTGCTTATGAGACTGTACCTTGTGGTTGTGGCCGGGGACGAAACTCAAGCCTTGTGCTTATGAGACAGGTTCTTCCCATGCTGACATCCCGGGGCCCAGCTCCCTGCTTCTCTCCCTCACCTGTGGACTGGCCTCGGGGACGCCCCTTCCACGACATCTCCACACAGGGCACGAGCCATGGTCCCTGCTCAGCAGACATTGTACCTATCATCTAGATACCTATCATTAACTAGAATATTTTTTGGGTGAGTACATTTAATGCTGACTGAATTTCTTTGTGTGCTTCTGCATTTCTCAATCGCTTTTAATATTAACTTTTAAGTGCCTGACTCATATGAGTCAATGGGATGTGGCCAAAAGTGACACCGGGATTGTATCATTTCAACGTTGGCCCACACTCATCAACAGCTCATCTCAAACCAGAGCTTTCAGGTTGCCTGAGAATGAAATGGAAGCAAGCTCATAGCCCAGTCACCTCTAAAGGTGCACTCTTAGACGTTCTCTCTCTGACTCCACATGGTAATGATCAGGGAGCAACCCCGCGTTAAGTCTCTGAGGCCCTAAAATAACTGTGCTGTTCAATACAGTTTATATACAGTAGAGGAGCATTTTTCTACAGTTAGATGCCGAGTAGCACAGAAGTGATTTTTTTTCATTGTCATAATCACTTGTATCACTTGTTTTCCGTTGTTCATCGATTTGCTCTAGCGGGTACCAGTAACATCTCCATTTGTTGGGAATGGGGTCCATTATTGATACTGTTCTTGGCATATTGAATACACCACGGGTAGCTGCCAGACTCTGCAATAACTCTTATATTAGAGTTATAAGGAAAAAATATTCATATTCCTACCTCTAGATTGGAGAAACCTGGACCCCAGGTTATGGTTTGATTTTCCTTACAACTTCTAACAAATGGCTTCAACAAGAGAGAAGGCATATTAAACCCACATATACAAATGAGGCAGCTCCTGGGCTGGAGCGATTGCCCAGCGGGTAGGGCATTTGCCTTGCACGCGGTCGGCCCATGCCAGCCCGGTTTGATCCCCGGCATCCCATATGGTCCCCTGAGCACCGCCAGGAGTATCCCTGGAGTGCAGAGCCAGGAGTAGCCTCTGAGCATTGCCAGGTGTGACCCAAAAAAGCAAAAAAAAAAAAAAAGTGGCAGCTCCTGCTTTCTCCACTCATGTAGTAATGATTCCGGTGGGCTCCTGGCTGACACACTGAAGCAGAGAGGAGAGAGGAGGTTGCCTGGAGAAGGGAAACTGCCATTTTTCTCTCTATCCACCTCTGCCACCCAGGAAGTGGCTGGGGCAGCCTAGCACTGATGCGAGCCGTGTCCATGCAGCAAAGGAAAGTCAGTGCTGGAACTTACCCAGGCCTTTCGGGTCCTTCTCCCTTCTCCTCACAGCAAAGAATTTCAGGAGGAGATGAGCAGTGAAGTTAAAACAAGTCTTATTTCAAAACATGGATCAGGAGGTCTTTTTCAAAAGTGGAACCTACTACAAGCATCTGGAAGTCGGAGGTTGGGTGGGACAGAGAAGGGAACAGTGTGCTAACAATTGTTGTAAGTGATAATAGCAGCCTAGAACTGAGTACTAAATACAGGCAAAAAAGATACACATGACAACCTCTTAATGTATGTATTGTAATCCACAAAGTGGAAGGGAAGGAAAAGAGAAAGAAAGAGAGAGAGAGAGAAAGAGAAAAATAAAGAACCTGCCATAGAGGCAGGCTAGGGGAGCGGGAGGGAATCGGGGACATTGGTGGTGGGAAATGGACACTGGTGGAAGGATGGGTGCTGGAGCAATGTATGACCGAACTCGGTACATGAACATCTTTGTAATTGTATATTTTGCGGTGGTATAATAAAATATTTTTTTAAAGTCTTATTCCTATATATGCCAGGTATAGCTGCATCATCCCCCAAGAACCTTGCCTGCAACTGTTCTGGTCACTGGAACTGCCGGACCCAATCAGGGGCCACAGAACTAGTATTATGTTGTGTTTATTGTGCTGCTTAACCTGAATCATTGTTGTTACTCTCTTGGTATGTCTTACTCACAAATTAAACCTGACCGTGGTATATAGGTGTAGGAAAAAAATAGACAATATCTCCATAATTCTGCTGTATTGGCACTTGTTAGTCTTTTTATTCATTCCCCTCGGATAAGCGTAAAACACTCCACGTGCTGGAGACACAGTACAGAGGTGTTTGTCCTGCACACGGCTGACTAGGTCTGAATTCTCCCAAAGCACCTCCAGGTTTGGCCCAAAACTAAAGAGTGAGCCATGCTACAATTTCACAAGTATTCTAAGTGTCTTATAATAACAAAATCATCTGATTCCGGGGTCTGAGTGATAGTACAAGGCATTTGTCTTGCACTTGGCCGACCCCAATTTGGTCTCTGGTATCCCATATGGTTTGGGCTCAGTGTCATTTTGGGTTTAGTGCTAAGGAGCTACTCCTGACTCTGCTGTGCCTTGGGGTTTCTCCCAGTGTGCCTAAGGGACCATGTGCTACACTAGTCAAATTGGTCCTCCAGCCCTTTGAGCTTTCTCCCTGGCTTGAGAAGTTTATTTTATTCTCCATTTTCTCTGGCCAGGGTGTAGCCCAGTGGTAAATGATTTATTATGCAGGTGTGGCCCAGGGTTCCATTGCCAGCGTTGCCAAAAAGAAAGAACTGAGTGACAGCACAGCAGGTGAGGCACTTGCTTTGCCTGTGGCTAACTTGGGTTCTATCCCTGTAACCTCATATGGTCCGCTGAGGCCCCACCAGGGAGTGAGCCCAGAACACAGTCAGGAGAAATCCCCAAACCGGGGTGGTCCCAAAATCAAACACTAATAATAATGTTTGACTCAGGTACATTTTAAAATGTTTAATTTTTCAGTATGCTCTAAAAGCAAATATCATAGGGATCATCTCAGATGGGCGGAAATGTAATGCGATTTGGAGATGACCACTAGCCTTGAACCGTTACTGACTAGATCCCACAGGATGTCAAAAGATCACGTGGCCACCCACCTACAAGATGGTCAGACTTCTTCGTCAAGACCCTGAATGGTTTGAGGCTCTTTGTATTCCTGAAGCAACCAGATGCCATTGGGCTACACTGGCACGTGATAG
>JAJIBD010026296.1:0-130183 GCA_021461705.1 Cryptotis parvus
AGCTATACAATGATCCACTGGCACAAGGGCACAAAGGATGTGATTTCTGATGCAAATTGACTTGAGTGAACCAGACACTTTCCATAGTCCCCAAAACAGAGAATGGCCTGGCCAGGCGACCTGTGGTCCGAGGGAGGCCACACAGTTCTTTCGCGGAGTCCTGGCCTGTTTTGTCGGGTGCTCCACAGGCCGAGCTGTGTGAGTCCACAGAGGGAGGTGGCTGGCTGAGTGCAGCCAGCAGACCCAATCCCACACTTACCTTCAGCAACTTCCAAAGGGCCTTGGGATTTGCGAGGCTCCTTAACGGTCTCCAAGAACTCCTTTCCCCCAGCTCTTTCCAAGGCCTTCCCTGTGGAGAGCAAGGGGAGGCCGTTGGAGTAATTCTTTCAAGGTCATCAATGAACTGCATGGCACTTTTAGGGGTGGGAAGAAACAGGCATGATGGTAGGACTTGGGCTGGAATGATGGCTTGGCAGTTTGTGATGGTATCAATGATTTTGAATGTGGGTTTCATTTATTCCATCAAGCCAATGACTCATTGATATGAGCAACAGAGAAAAAACAGGTTTGATAACACCAGGAGATGCCATCAATGAAGATAACGGAAACCCTATTGAACAAATAGCCTAGCTTTTGCAACAAATCAGTTGCAAAACAAAATGAATCGGAGCTCGGTGTGTATGTATGTGCATGTGCAGAGTACGTGTGTGAGAGGAAATTATTAAATCTATTAATACTTATGAAATCTATAAGCTTCATTCTATTTATAACTTCATTCTATAAACCAATTGTGATATGTGGACTTATCGCATACTGAATGAAAAAATGAAAGACTAAATGAGAATAAATGATGAAGGCTGGAGAGATAGCACAGGGTTAGAGCTTAAAGCACTAGGACCAGAGTGAGAGCACAGCAGGTAGGGTGCTTGTCTTGCATGTGGCCAACTGGGTTCAATGCTCGGCACCCCGCACAGTCCCCCAAACCCCACCAGCAGTGATCCGTGAGAGCAGAGGCAGGGAGTAAGCCCTGAGCATCACCAGGTGTGACCCAGAAACAAAACAAAATTAAAGCTTAAAGAAACAAAACAAAACTAAAACTTACCAAGTACAAGCTGATCCTGGGTCAAATCTCAGGCACCATATATGGTCCTCTGAGCACCACAGGAGGCCACTCCTGAGCACAGAGCCAGGAACAGGCTCTGAGCTTCGCTGTTTATGGCTCTCCCTACCCCACCAAGAATAGATGGCGAAATTAGAATCTGAGCACTGAAAGGATTCTTTTTTAAAATTTGTGGAGGCAAATCTGTTGATACTCTGGGGTTACTCCTGGCTCTGCACACAATAATTACTCCTGGAAGTGCTCTGAGGATCAGATGGGATATCAGGGATTGAACTGGGTCAGTTGCATGCAAGGCAAGCGCTCTACCCACTGTACTACCTCTCCAGCCCCTGATGGGATATTAATTCCCACCAGGGAATTAATTGCATTAATTTAATTAATATTAATTAAATTAAAAGTTAATTCTTTTCCTGGTGCTTGAGATCACCCTAGAGCCCGCAGATGCAAGGCAAGTGTTCTACTGCTGAGGTAAGTCCTTGGCTAAGTTAATGTTTCCAATTGTAATAATGATATGGTGGCTAAGTTGTTAAAAGCAACCAGCCGAAGCCATTTTACAGATAAAATGATACGTTGTCCAGGTGTGTGAGCAGAGCTGAATGGGCTTGGTGATTGGTTGATGAAGATTGTTACCGGATGCATGGGGCATCATTTGATCCTGCTATGACGTGAAAGCTGAGCTGAAGATTAAGGTCACAAGGGAGGGTCTTGTGTCCCCAGAGGACAGTGAGGGTTGGGGCCGGGATTGAGGAACAGGTTTTCTGTGTGGCAGAGTGACCCCAGGTCCACTGTTGCTGGGAACATCATCTGGCCAGACTACATGAAAGGCAACATGGAGAAGTCTCAAAAAAAAAAAAAAAAAGAACTAAAACTGCCATATGACCCAGCAACCCCACTTCTTGGCTTACATATGACTCAGCACTACCACTTCTGTGGGCCAAAAACACGCAGCAGAAACACCTCTGCACCTCTGTGTTCACTGCAACACTATTTGCTATAGCAATACTATTTTGGAAACAACTCGAATGCCTGATAACAGAGGACTGGTTAAAGAAACTATGGTATATCCACAAAATGGAATACTATGCTGCTGTTAGAGAAAAGGAAGCTATGAAATTCACTTATAAATGGATGGACATGGAGTGTATAATGCTGAGTGAAATGATGGCATTCATTTGTGGAATCTGGAAAAAAACCGTAACATGAGACTAATACCCAAGGCCAGTAGAAAGAAGGGCCAGGAGGTTTGGTCCACAGTTGCAAGCCTGTTTCAAGAGCTTGGGAAGAAGACATTTGGGACAGAGAAGGGACCGCTGTGACAAAGATAGTTGGAAATGATCACTCTGGATCCAAACTGCATGCTTCTGGACTGGAACTGAGGGCTGAGAGTCGGTAAAGGGATGTACATGATAACCTTGTTGGGTCTATTGTTCTTTTTTTTTCTTCTTTCAAAATTTTTTATTATACCACCGTGAGACATACAATTACAAAGGTGTTCACAATTGGTTCTTGGTAATACAGTATTCCAGCAGCTGGGTCTATTTTTCAAACCACAAGGTGCAAAAAGAGGAGAGAGAGAAAGAGAAAGAGAGAGAAAGAGAGAAAAGAAAAAGAGAAAGAGAGAGAAATAGAGAAAGAGAGAGAGAAAGAGAGAGAAAGAGAAAGAGAGAGAAAGAGAAGGAGAGAGAGAGAGGGAGGGAGAAAATGTCTACCATAGAGGCAGGTTGGCTACGGGGAGGTAGTGGTGGGAAGGAAAACTGGGAACATTGGTGCTGGAAAATGGGCACTGGTGGAAGGAGGGGTATTGGAACACTGTATGACTGAACCCAATCACGATTAGCTTTGTAATGGTCTATCTCACAGTGATTCAATTTTTAAAAATTAAAACAAAACAACAAAAAACCCCCAAAGGAATTGAGCCTTGCAAAAGAATAAAAAGCATATGTACACTGGCATGTGATAGGGTCAAATGGAAATGTTACTGGTGCCCACTCGAGGAAATCGATGAACAACGGGATGTCTAGTGATCTAGTGATGTTGAAAAAAATTGGAGAGATAGTAGAGCAGGCAAGGCATTTGCTTTGGATGTACATGGCTAACGTGGGTTCAATTCCCAATATCCCATATGGTCCCTGAGCATCTCCAGGAGTTATCCCTCAGCATAAAGTAAGCCCTGAGCACTGCTGGGTGTGGTCCCCAAAATGAACAAACAGGGACCTTACCAATGTCTTCCTTGAGGTCAATTTCGGCTGTGGTGGGGTGCACGATCCCCTCTACTCGCATGGAGCCAATATGGCTGATGTCGCTCTGGGTCAGGGACAGCTGCAGTAGGAAGGAAAGTTGGAGAAGGTCAGAAAGATGAAATCCTACATGCGCTCTCCCTTACTCGGATATGTCAATGTAAGTGGCCATGGAGCCACGGTGCCACGCTGCTGATTATCCTGATTAGCAGGAGCCTGATCCCAGCCGCTCAAAGACACCCATCACTTCACCTCCCAGCTTCCTCTCTGTGGGGGAGACTTAGAAAGTCTCCACCTTTCCACGCCTCCTCTAACACCTCTTTACTTCAATAGAGTTTCACACTATTGTCAGGCTGCTCACATCTGGCTCCCAGCTATGATTAAAAGACTGTTTACTTGAGTATCTTATTTCAGCTCCAGCTGACTTGGTAGATAAATCATCTGCTCCATAACCTTTCTGCTCGTGGGGATGAGTTATTTGCATGTCTGCCTGGCAGCTTCCATGCTCCCAATGACTGTTCAAATGTATGGTCCTGTTTGTTTTCTTTCTGTGGTCCAGAGAGGCAAGCAGACCGAATGAGCGGCAAATAATTCATTTCGAACACCAGGGAGATTGGGGAAACACATATTTCTATTTTCTCTCTTTGAGAAATTGCACTGAGCCACGTGAGGTGGCTCTCCTAAAGGCTGTGTGGGAAGTCAAGCTTTGGAGTTTTGAATGGGAATAAAGGGAGCACGGGGGACTGCCAGCAAAGCCAGAGGTGCCATCCCTCTACCCAGCAGCTGGATTCTCAATGCCTGATTGTGACAAACCAATGTCAGAAGTTATACTTCTCAGCACTAAAGAGCTGGTTTGTTCCCATAATGCAACCCTGCCATCATTCTTTAGCTTAAAAAATGAATAATTCAAGACGAGAGTGAGAGTTATTCTAGGGGAGCACGGGAGGCAGGAGGCTTCATTGCTTGTAAACAGTAGGTTATAAAAATGCAGTTGTGTTTGACTACAGCACATTACAATTCTCTTTATTACCTTCTGCCCCAGAACCAGGCTCTTAGAAGACAGAATGGTGAATCCATCCCCTGGCCCATCTTCAGAGGTGGAGTTGGAAGCGCTTTCTTTATCGCTGTCCTTTGGTTTGGACTGTTGGCAGAAATCATGGAGGATAGAGGGGATAAGATCTGGTAAAAGCCTACAGTGACTTTGTTAGTTAAGCTCTCCATATCTACCAATGACTTGGATACGAAAGGAAATGGTGAGGGCTGATGCATGCTGTTCTCAATGGGGGAAAGTGAGGGACAGCAATACGAGAGGAGGGACAATGGAGGCTGTCCTGGAGCTGTCCAGGCTGTCCTGGAGAGCAGGAGGGGGGGCTCACACATGCCCTTGGTCCTCCCAGAAACCCAGACACAGGTTTGTTATTTCTGCTGTTTTCTTTTTCTTCCTTTTTTTAAAAAAAAAAAAAACTTTTGGGCTATACCCAGTAGTGCTCAAGGGCTTCTCTTGGCTCTATGCTTAGCAGTTATTGCAGGTGGTACCTGTGGGACCACAAGCCATGCTGGGGAGTTGAACTTCCGGGTTGGCCACATGCTAGGCAAGTGCCTTACCCCTTATACTTTTTAAATTCCTGTTCTTTTGATACTTGCAGCTTATGATGACAAATGGCAGAATCAAGTGGGCTCATTCCCAGTCTACTGCTCAACCCCCTTGCTTCCAAGGATTGTCCTGGGGAAGGTGCTAGTGGAATGAACTCCTTTTTTCCCGATGATTTTGGGTCACACCTACCAGTGCACAGGAGTTATTTCTGGCCTGGTGCTCAGGGGTCTCTCCTGGCAGAGTTCATGGATGAGACGCAGTGCCAAGGACTTCACACCTGGGTCTCCTGCGATACTAAGCTGGGTATCCATCCCTCTGAGATATCTCTCTGGCTGCTTAGATAATCTTGTATATTTGCATGGCGGAAAAAGGACAAATGCGACACCATCCAGCAGCAATGTTTGCCACTGGTCAGTGAGATCGAGCACCTTGCAGTGTGGCCACTGCTGCTGAGGAACTGAATTTTCAGTTGACTCTGAACTCATTTAGATTCAAATTTAAACAGCTACAGGTGGCCGGTGGCTATGGTACCAGGTGGTACATGAAAGTATTATTCCAGAAATGGCATCTCTGTGCTACTGGGACTTGACATATCCGGCTATCCAAGCCACCCAACTTCCCATGGGTTCAACCCCTGCCTCTGTCTATGAAACAAGGCCAGGTACCACAGAAGCCAGGGGAGACACAAAGGGGTACTCCCAACTCATTTCTTATTTGGGATCATGTTGGGAATCTGGTACCATGACAGCTACCTGTACTCTGTGTCTGGAAACCTCTGGTCTCATCCCTCCCTCATCTCTCTCCTGTCCACTCCTCCCAGTGTCCATCCAGAGCACCTGTACTTCAGCACCACACCCTTGTCTCTCGGGTTCCATGAGAATCTCTGGCTTACCTTCTTGGACGTCCAGGGTTTGGCAGCCTTGGATTTCTTGCCTCCCTTCTTGCCTGAAGAGGCCTTCCTCTCTTTTCTCTGGAGGAGGGGAGAGGATGGTTTCCGACTTGCCTTTGGTCCCTCGCTTTTTGGCCAGCAGTTCGGGGTGAATCCTGGGCAGGACACCCCCACTGGCAATGGTCACACCTTTGAGCAGCTGCAGAGAGAAAACGTCTGAGCAGAGAGAGCCTAGTGCTGGGGCTGGGTGCAGTTCTCCCTGGTGCCAGAGCATGTGTCAACCCTGTTTGCTTTCCCAGTGGGCTGGCGGACCCTGCAGTTTGGTTTTCCTGTTTCACTGGCAGGGAAGGGCTCTGCTGGGTCACAGCATCCTGTGATCTTGTACAGAAGATACATCAAAACGAAAAGAATGATACTCAAAGTCGCTGGCATATAACTGGCTCAGACTGACCGCTTCACAACTAATCTCAGGAGATGCCAAGCCAAAAAATTGGTCCAGTTCTATAGTTCTTGGAATGCGTGGCTGCATAGGCAGTTGTGTGGCACCTCCAAATCCCACAATACTGACAGCCCAGTAGGAACACAGCGAATTAGATGGGAAAGTAGCGTACTAAGCTCAACAAGCAAAAGCAACAACACAGAGGCTCATCTTACACCTAACAGCTCAGTGACTCCTCAATGGCTTTAATAACCCTATTATTGCATTGTGAAAATGCAACAATTTCCACAAATTTTCTTTTACTGAACTATATTTTGGATGATTCTATTTACCATTTTGTTGTAACAAAGCAATATAGAATAAATTATTCTGTGCCTGCTAAGGAGGCAAATATAGGGGGTGGGTGGGAAACTGGGAACATTGGTGGAGGGCAGGTCATACTGGTGGTGGGATTGGTGCTGGACCACTGCATGCCCAAAACAACTGTATTATGAACAACTTCATAAACCATGGTGTTTGAATAGTCGGGGGCATGGAGAAAGAAAATGAAAGGGTAATAGAGGCTGACAACCAGTCCTACTGCCCAGGGCTTGGGAATCCTAGACATAAAGGAGGGTAAAGAGCTTCACTTGTGGGCAGAACAGCTTGATAAAATGCGGTTCAGAGGTCACTACTAGCACGAGGCCTATTGAATGCCCTGACTTGAGCATGGACTCCAATACTTTATGCACATTCTAACATAGCACTGTTGCACACAGTGGAGTAAACCTATGCAGTCCACAGCTATGTCTGTGGTAACATACAGGAAGCACAAGGAAGAGTCTAGAAACACTCATGGCAAAAATGCTAGTTATTATACATCGATTGGATCTAATAACAACCATATTAAAGAGTTTGTATTACTTTAAACGTTTCCCTCAGTCCTTTTAAAATTATTTATTTATTTATCTATTCAATTATTTATTTATTTATTTTTGTCTTTTTTGGGTCACACCCGGCAATGCTCAGGGGTTTCTCCTGGCTCTGCACTCAGGAATTACTCCTGGCAGTGCTTGGAGGACCATATGGGATGCTGGGGAATCGAACCCAGGCTGGCACAGGCCGGCCGAATGCAAGGCAAACGCCGGCCCAGTGTTTATTTTTTATTGCAATTTGGAAGTTACCAGTTCATGGTGAATTGGAAATATACAGCACCTTCACCAAAGACAGTTTGAGAAGAGTAAAGTGAGAAAAAGAAATAAAAATAACGATGATTTTATTGGTCAGCCTCTGTATGTGTATACTCTGGGGCACCCACTCCTTTTCTGAAATGCTTTGACATACAGAGCATAACAAAAGTGGATCAGTGTCTCATGATTGGTTTGGTTTGTCATATTTGGTGCTGGCTACACACACTTCTTTCCTGTAGCCAGGTCCTTCCCCACTCATGGCTTTTTGTCCGCTTTGCCATAGGATTCTCTTAGTGGTTTGTAACGACTCTATGTTAAGGATATTAAAAATGTTCATGATACCAAGGCAGAATTTATTTTGCTCCTATGTCATCACCTTTATAAGCCTCTTTGATACATGCTTCTAGCCTTCTTTCCTTTCTATTAAGGAAAGAAGTTCTTAGTCCTAATTTATTGAAAAAAAAATGACCTGTGCTTTTTTTTAAAATGCTTTTAGGATTTCTCTTTTTGCTATTTGTATAAATGCTACATTTGTTTGATTACATTATATATATCCAACAGTTGATTGAGAGATCCTTCCTGGCAGGCTTGGGGAACCACCCAGGGTTCTGGGATCAAACTCTGGTCAGCCGGTTGCAAAGGCAAGTGCCCTACAATCATTCCTGTTCCACATATAAAATATTATGTGTCGTTATAATCACTGTATCACTGTATCACTGTCTTCCCCGTTCATCATCGATTTGCTCGAGCAGGCACCAGTAACATCTCCATATGACCTGTCTCATGCAAGTAGAGCCCAAGGGCACCTGCTTGCTCCAGGAACATAAAGAGCCTCAAACCATTCCATCAGGTCATGGGAATGAGGTCTATAATTGTTACTGGTATCTGGCATATCAAATATGACACGGGTAGCTTGCCAGGCTCGTGCGGGTAGCATACTCTTGTAGTCATCTCAAAATCCAGCATTTATTGATGAAATGCGCTGCCGAGCCGGGCTGTGATAGGCTGGTCTGCTGGGTGGAGTTCTGACGAGGGGGAAGTCCGGATGTGGAAAATGGAGGTCCCTCATGGAGTGGGGGTCGTCTGGCTTGTTGTGAGGCTCTGTTGGGGTGGCGGGTCAGGGATAGAACCTGCCATCCCTCCCGGGCGCCCTCAGAGTGGCTGGGCACAGTGAGAGCCAGTAGCAGCTCTGCTCCATGTCTGTCTCTATATAATGTGTCTCGTTATAATGTGATCTTTATTTTAATGTCAGGAGTGAGGCAGGGATTCTTTTCAATTTTCATTGCCAGTGTGTACTTTTGCAAACCACTCGTTAATTTTTTGAGTCATTTGAATTATCACCTTGATTATTATTATGATTTGATTTTAAGGCCATGCCTGACAGTACTCAGGAGGACTCCTGGTTCTGTGCTCAGGGGTTACTCCTGCAGTTACTTGAGGGAGCCAGGACTGAACTTGGATTGACTGCATGCCAAGCAAGCACCTTACCTGTACTAATCTCTGGGCCTGGACCTCCCTGCTAAATCACTTGCCATCTATGTTGTCATCTATTTCTTTTTTTAAAAAATTTTATTATTAAAAAAAATTGCAAACCCTGCGGTTCATCAATAAATATTGTATTTAGAGGTGACTACAAGAGTATGCCACCCGCACGGTAAGCTTGGCAAGCTGCCCGTGTCGATTTGATATGCCAAATACCAGTAACAATTATGTTAGGTCATTCCCATGACCTAATATAATGGTTTGAAGCTCTTTATGTTCCTGGAGCGAGCAGATGCCCTTGGGCTCTACTAGCATGAGACAGGACATATGGAGATATTACTGGAGCTCGCTCGAGCAAATTGATGATGAACGGGAAGATAGTGATAGTGATAGTGATTTTTTATTATCACAAAAATAATAATTTTATTATTTTAGTGGGACATACAATTACAAAGGTGTTTATAATTGGTTCTTATAATACAGTATTTCAGCACCCATCCCTCCACCAGTGCCCCATTTCCACCACCAATGTACCCACACCCCCTCCCATTTGTCATCTATTTCTGAAGCCTTTATGCCACAGTTTCTCAGAGAACTCTCAATGTATCACTTACAGTAAAGAAACCATAGAAGGGAAATTCTAATACATAAAGCAAGACTATCACCATCAGAAATAAGAGATAGAAAGGGTCAATGGTTGGGGCCCGAGTGATAGCCCAGTGGGTAGGGCATTTGCCTTGCACGTGGCTGGCCCATGCCGCCCGGGTTCGATCCCTGGTATCCCATATGGTCCCCCCGAGCACCGCTGGGAGTAATTCCTCTGTGCAGAGCCAGGAGAAACCCCCTGAGCACTGCTGGGTGTGACCCAAAAAGCAAAAAAAAAAAAAAGCTAATATATAAAAACAGGACTCTACTGTCATCAAACTACTGATCACATGCTTTGAGAAAGAAACTATGACGACAACAGCTTGTACGTTCCACAGAGCTGGTCTTTTGTTTGGGGGGGGTGGGGGTGGGAGTAGAGGTGCCACACCATGCAATGCTCAGGACTTACTCCCTGACTCTACACTCAGGTCTTACTTCTGCAGGTGCTTGGGAGACCATATGGGACGCCGGGATGGAACCCAGGTTGGCCGCGTGCAAGGCAGATTCCCTACCTGCTGTGCTATCACTCCAGCCCCCAAAAGCTAATCTTTAAAGAGGAAATGTCGGGGGCTGGAGCGATAGCCCAGCAGGTAGGGCGCTTGCCTTGCACGTGGCCGCCCATGCTGGCCCAGTTAGATCCCCGGCATCCCATATGGTTCCCCGAGCACCGCTAGGAGCAATTCCTGAGTGAAGAGCCAGGAGTAACCCCTGAGCATCGCTGGTGCTGACCCAAAAAGCGAGGGAGGGAAGGAAGGAAGGAAGGAAGGAAGGAAGGAAGGAAGGAAGGAAGGAAGGAAGGAAGGAAGGAAGGAGGGAGGGAGGGGGGAGGGAGGGAGGGGAGGGAGGAAGGAAGGAAGGAAGGAAGGAAGGAAGGAAGGAGAAATGTCTGCTCACTCCCACACTGTGTAATGAGATCTATTCCAGAGGCAATCTAATTTTGGATGTCAATGGTATAGCTAGCAAAATTGTTATGCTCTTTATGCAACTTAGTGTATATGCGAACAGGACACAGCCATGCAGCAGAAACGACTTGCAGCCACCCACAGACAAGCATGCTGCAGTAGTTTAGTGGCTCCATATGTGGCTTATCTCTGTCTCAGACATACCTGATTCAGCTCCTCGTCATTGGCGACCGCCAAGAGGATGTGCCGTGGTGCTATCCGAGCCTTCTTGTTGTCCCTTGCAGCATTTCCAGCCAGTTCTAGAATCTCCGCTGAAATTATAAGGAGGAGGAGTTAATGGGCAATTATAAAACGGGGTCTGAAAACTTTCTAAAGGTGTTTTCTTTCTTTCTTTCTTTTCTTTCTTTCTTTTCTTTCTTTCTTTTCTTTCTTTCTTTCTTTCTTTCTTTTCTTTCTTTTCTTTCTTTCTTTCTTTCTTTCTTTCTTTCTTTCTTTCTTTCTTTCTTTCTTTCTTTCTTTTCTTTCTTTTCTTTTCTTTTCTTTCTTTGGGTCACATCTGGTGATACCCAGAGGTTATTCCTGGCTCTGCATTCAGGAATTACTCCTGGTGGTGCCTAGGGGACCATCTGGGATGAGGGGATCGATTTGTGTCGGCTGTGTGCAAGGCAAAAGCCCTACCCACTGGACTATATATAGCTTTGGCCCCACAGTGGTATATATATATAAAGCTCCAAAAGTAATAGATGATTCATGTTAATCAAAGTAATTTCAGATAAAATAACGCATGAAATTGCCATCACTCATAAATCTACAGCAATAAAAATTGGCATGAGTATGCCGGATTAAGTAAATGTAATTAACAAAAAAAAATTAGAAAAAACTAAGCGTTAGAATTAAATATTTGTATGTTTCCAGAATGAAAGTGCTAGCTCACTGCTCCTTCACCCAGTATCTTTTCTAGCTTACTAAGCAAATGAATGTTGACTCTACCAATAATTCATTTATAGTGACCACGTGTTTTGTACAAGAGATGGGTATGCTTGAACATACTTCTTCAGCTGACAGAGAGAGCTCTGAAATTAATGTGGTTTTAGATACTTTGGTCTAGTGCATTCGTGCTGGAAACCAACCTTTTTTCTGTTTTTTCTTGGTGTGGCTGGGGGCTCCCAGGTGTTCAGGAGGCCCAGGGTCTCCCTTGTCATTTCCACTCAACTTGCCAGTGGCTTGATATAGAGGCCTGAGGATGCTGCTTGGGCCCTTGGTGCCAGGGACCAGCTGGTTCACCTTGGCAGTGCTTGAAGGATTTCCAGGGCTGAACCCAGAGGTGTTTTGGGAGCCTTTATGCCTGCATGCTCAGTGGTGATAGGTTGGCACATGCCTACAACTACTGTATTATCTCCTGGCCTGCCTTCCCTTATTTGGGGGCTACACCTGGCTGTGCTCAGGGCTTACTCCTGGCTCTGCACCTGGCGGGCTCAGAAGACCATACAGGGTGCTAAGGATCGAGTCTGGGTCTGCTGTGTGCAAGGTAAGCACCCTGCCCAGTCTCCTATCACTCTGGCCCCTCCTTTAAAAATGGGCTTGGGGGCCACACCTAGTGGGGCTCGGGGTTTATTTCCTTGCTCTGTACTCAGGGAGCACTCCTGGTGAGCTTGGGAGGTCATAGGGGAATGAACCTGGGTTGGGCACACGTAAGGCAAGAGCCCACCCACTGTACTATTGCTTGGGCCCCCTGGCCTTGGGTCTTACCCTTTGCTTTAGATAAGGCAGCTCCCTCCTCCAGCACCTCTGCCCCACAACACACAGGCTTCCCAAGCTCCTCTGACTTCACTGTCTAGCACACCCCTCCTTCTACATACGGTTTGTACTCCCGCTACTTGGCCCAGGGAAGGCATACCATGTGTCTCTGATCTGCTGTATCTCTCAGGCCTGATCCAAAGCAGAACCTTAGGCAACATCTATGTCATGAATTTGGAGGTCCTTTCTTTTTTTAAGGGGTGTCCACAGCCTGAGGTACCCTGACTGGTGGGGGTACATGTGGTGTTGGGGATGGAATCTAGGTCTCCGCATACAAAGAATATAATCAGCTCTCAAAGTCCTGTCTCTGACCCTTGAAGATCATTTCAAGGACATCAGGAGGCTTTCCCATTTGGAACCTCCTGCTCTAAATAAAGCCAATCGATGCCTCTTCCCAAATAATAGCCACCACTACCCGCCCTTCCATTCCTCATCAATGACTTGTGATTCTTCCATTGGTTCAAAATGCCTTCTTTCATTCCAATCCAAATATAGACTAAAAATTCACCTTAAGGGAACTCATGATGTCCTTGGCCCTGAATGATTTCATCCGCTCTAGAGGGAGAGAGGAATGCCCATTTATTGATAGTATCCTAGGTGGGACACATACACTAGTTCAGAGAGGTTAAGGAATTAGCCTGAGGCAACACATCTGAACGGATTTGATCAGTAAAGCCTGTGCTCAATCCCAGCCTCACTTACGAGGGGAGAAAAAGCATATAGAGAAGGGTCAGAGCCATAGCACGGTGGGTAAAGGCAATTGCCTTGCAGGCAGCTGGCCCGGATTTGATCCCAGCACTTCATATGTTCCCCTGAGCCCTCCAGGAGTGATGCTTGAGTGCAAAGCCAGGAGTAAGACCTGAGCATTGCTGGATGTGGCCCAAAGAGAAGAGGGAAGGAAGGGAGACAGGCCTGGGTGGTGCAGATGTGGAAACTGGATTGACTGTGATGCTGGTGGGTCAGGAGCAGGAGCAGGTACAGGTGGAGTTACGGCAGTAGTGATGCCAAGGAGGGAATCTGGTCTGGCCTCTACAGGAGGCCTGAACGAGCACAGGCTGGTGGACAGCAGGACCTGGGGATCTTAGGGGTCCAAAGCAGAGGTGGAAGTGATCTACCTCTGGGGGGAGCAAGGAATGGGGGAGCACAAGGGCAGAAGCTGAAGAGGGTGAGATGAGGTGGCAGGGAGAGAGGAAGAGGGGCAGAGGGCAGACGGTAAAAGCAACAGGGTGCTAAGCCATTTTGAAGATGGGAGGGTGGACATTTGGAAGACACACTTCTCCCCCACCCCGAATTTATCCTTCCTTCCTTCCTTCCTTCCTTCCTTCCTTCCTTCCTTCCTTCCTTCCTTCCTTCCTTCCTTCCTTCCTTCCTTCCTTCCTTCCTTCCTTCCTTCCTTCCTTCCTTCCTTCCTTCCTTCCTTCCTTCCTTCCTTCCTTCCTTCCTTCCCTTCCTTCCTTCCTTCCTTCCTTCCTTCCTTCCTTCCTTCCTTCCTTCCTTCCTTCTTTTACCACACCATTGATGCTCAGGGATTACTTCTGGCTCTGCACTCAGGGATCACTCCTGGTGACCTCCAGGTATCATATGTGTTGCTAGGGATCAAACCTGGGTCAGCCATATGAAAGGGAAGTGTCCTGCCCACTCTCTGTGGGATCGCTCCAGCCCCTTTTCCAAATTTCTTGACATGTGGTTTTGGGCTATGAATTTAACTTGTTCTTGTGCCCTGATTGCACAATACCTGTATTGCTATGAACTCCCCTTTTAGTACCCCCTTTTGTTGCGTCTCTTGGATTCTGGTAGCTGGTGTCTTCATTCTTTTTTTTTTTTTTTGGGTCACACCCAGCAATGCTCAGGGGTTACTCCTGGCTCTACACTCAGGATTTACTCCTTGCGGTGCTCGGGGACCATATGGGATGCCGGGAATCGAACCCAGGTCGGCCGCTTGCAAGGCAAACGCCCTACCTGCTGTACTATTGCTCCGGCCCCTGGTGTCTTCATTCTTATTCATTTCTAGGAATCTTATTTCTTCTTTGCATTCCTTGTTGGCCCAATGGTTGTTCAACAGCATGCATACCAGTTGTCTCCAAATATGAGATTGTTCCTAGCTTTCTTTTTCATGGTTAATATCTACCTTCCTGGCCTTACGGTCTTAAAAGAGACTTGATCTTGATGTCTATTTCTGTGACATGACAGACACTTGATTTGGATCCCAGCATGTGGTCTAACTTAGAGAATGTTCCCTGTGCACTGCAAGATTTATATTCTCTTAAATGCTTTATTTAGAGGTGACTACAACAGTATGCCACCTGCACGGCAAGCCTGGCAAGCTGCTCGTGTAGTATTTGATATGCCAAATACCAGTAACATTTATATTAGGTCATTCCCGTGACCTAATATAATGGTTTGAGGCTCTTTATGTTCCTGGAGCAAGCGGATGCCTTTTGGGTTCTCCTAGCACGAGACAGGACATACGGAGATATTACTGGTGCCCGCTCTAGCAAATAGATGATTAATGGGAAGATAGTGATAGTGATAGTGATTATATTTATATTCTGCCTTGGAGGCAGGTATCCACGTGTGAAACACACGCTCCCCACGCCTTTGGACCTGATGAATTTACCCAACCCTGGAACACCAACAAGAACATCTTCTGGTACAGTTACAGATGGGGCCTCTTAGACCCCCAGCCCAGACCTGTGAATTGACTTTCAGAAAACTCTTAGCCCGAAACAAGCTTTTATTTACAATAGGAGCAGGTGTGAGAGGCTGAGGCCTGCCTGAGGCACTGGAGGGAAGGTCTCCACTGCTAATTAGGCTGCTCCCTCTGATCTTGCTGCTTGCTCTTGGGGGACCAAGAGGCAGATCAGGTCAGCTTCTGAAGGGGGAAAGAAATTGCTCTTATTTCTAGCTGACAGAGAAAATGGGTCCAGGGGCTGGAGTGATAGTATATAGGTCAGGGCACTTGCTTTGAGTGAGGCTAATCCCCAGCATCCCATATGGTCCTAGGAGCTTGCCAGGAATAATACCTGAGTGCAGAGCCAGGAGTAACCCCTGAGCACCTGGGGTGGGGGGGCAAAATGAAACAAACAAACAATCCCCCAAGATACTGAGTTCTTTAATACTTGACAGTTCAGCTGGGTAAGCCAAATTAGATGGGAAAGTAACATAACAAACTCAACAAGCGAAAACAATAGCACAGAAGGCTCAACTAGCAACAACCAGCTTAGCAAATTCTTCGACAAGGACTTAACAACCCCATGAGATATAAAATTTAATTTTCATATTAAAATTTTAATTTTTTTAATGACAAGTAATTTTTACTTGTTACTTGTCTTCCCGTTCATCGATTTGCTTGAGCAGGCGCCAGTATCGTCTCCATTCGTTGGGAATGAGGTCCATTATTGTTAATGTTTTTGGCATATCAAATACATTTGTTGTCTAATCAATTTCAGCTCTAGAACTGTATCAACAGTTATGGCTTTTGTCTATATTAAAATTAATTTTCAAAGGTTAAAAAAAAGAAAATGGGTTTGGTCCTCCTGCCCTAGGGGTTTTGGCCTGTGGCTTCTGGGATAGAAAATTTGGAGGGTTTTGGCTCTTTTGCCTGCTGGATTTCCAAGAGGCTTTGGTGGCTGGGGAATTGTGACACGTGAGCAAAGTCAATGACTGTTGCTCATGACTAAAAAAAGCGTCTCCAAGGAACTGCTCACACTTGTACATATTTTCATGTTTTGTTCTCCATGGCTATGTGTTCAGTTTAGAAGCATCTCTGATGTTTGGAGCTTGCTTTCTGGTTAGCTCTGACATTAGAGAACAATAGCAAAGCTGAAGAGGTTACTCTTTACACACATACAAACTCATCTTTCATTACAAAATAAACAATTTGAGCAAATGATATGTAAAACTGTTTCCTAGGTACCTGCTATTAATAGAGAAAAATCAGAATGAATCAAAGATGTCTCTGACTCTCATTTCAATATTATTTATGGACACTGTGTTCCAATTTCATAGACTGTCCTTTTGGGATTTGGGCCATACCTGGGGGTGCTCAGTGCTTATTCCTGGCTCTGCTCTCAGATTTTGGTAGGGCTTGGGGGATCATATGTGATGCTGGTATTGAACTCAGGCTGGCTTTGTGCAAGGCGAGCACCGTACCTGCCATTGCAATCATTCCAGTCCCAGGAAAATGTTTGTTATAACGTGACCTTCTGCCAAATGAACGCTGCCCCCTTCCTCCCTGGAGTTATATCTTCTGCAGGCCCCTAGAAGTTGTACTGCTGAAAATAAGCACACTTTGGGGTGCTGGTCAAGAAAGGCACTTTCTGGTCCTTTGTCTCTTCTTCCCACTAAAAGATACAGAAACTGGTTTGGCCAAGCAAGGTGTGGACACCCTGTGACCTGCAGTGGCCAGGGGTGAGGATAGGGGCAGGAGGACGCAGCTGGAGCTGGTGCATTACCTGCCAGGTACTCAATGACGGCCGCCATGTACACGGGGCGCCCACGCTGATCCGGTACTTGAACGTCCCTTTCTTGAGGTAGCGCATCAGCCTGCCCACCGGGAAGATGACCCCGGCTCTGGCTGACCGGGACAGCTTGGACATTTTCTTCTTCCCCGCTCCGGCCTGACATCTTGCCTCAGTTTCCCTTTCAGCTTGCTGACACACGGGCCTTCTGGCACAAACACAGTGCTGCAAAAGAAAGGCGGCAGCGTGAGGGGGAGCGCCTGGCAAACGTGTTGAGGGCAGGGGCAGCGTGAGGGAGAGCGCCTGGCAAACGTGCTGGGGACGGGCAGTGTGAGGGAGAGTGCCTGGCCAGCGTGTGGGGGGAGGGGCAGCGTGAGGGAGAGCGCCTGGCAAACGTGCTGGGGCAGGGCACTCTGTGGCACATGTGAGAACAGGTAGCTGAGAACTGACAGCCCCTGGAGGGTGCGGCATGTGGCCTGGTGGGCAGGGAGCAGGGCGGAGGGTCTTCCAGAGGCTTCCACGGAGCCCCCATGCAAACATCTTCCCACCCCACACTGCCAAGCCACCCCAATGGGAGAGTTCAGAGACTGTTCCTATGGTTACTCTACAGAGCATTTCCAGGCAGCCAGACTGTCTGTGGGCTGAGTGCAGGCTCTGCACCGATTAAATGACCAGCACCACATGGTCCCCCGAGACTTCCAGGAACGCCCTGACCTCCACCATGGTGCAGCCTCTGAGCACTCCTAGGTGTGGTTCCCAAAGAAACAAGCAGACTCTTCACCTCCCCACACACGTGACCCAGGGGGCAAAAGGGGACTTTGCAAGTGAAATTACAGCTCTTAAGGTGGGACGAGGACCCTGGAGGGCCTAATGTCACTGTGGGGGTATTTTTTTTTTTTGTTTTGCTTTTTCAGTCACACCCGGCAATGCTCAGGGGGTTTTCTCCTGGCTCTGCACTCAGGAGTTACTCCTGGCGGTGCTGGGGGACCATATGGGATGCAAGGCAAATGCCCTACCCGCTGGGCTATCGCTCCAGGAGGGCTCAATGAGCACTTAGAGATGTGATGAGGCTGGTGTTCAACGGCGGCCAGAGCCCTGCGCTGGGTCCCACCCACTCACTAGCCATCAGTGTCAATCCCGTGAGCCTCATCCTTTAAAAGGTGAGTCATTGGCCCCGAAGGTCCTTCTGGTGTGGACTGCTTCAATTTTGGTGCAATGCACTTTTAAACGGCACTGGAAAAGCAGCTTGGTGTCTTTAAGAAACCAGCTCTAAGGAACGAAGAGACTTGCAGGTTCACAGAGATGTAGTAGTGTTGGTGACTCCACTAAGCCAATTATGTGCCTTTTATTTTTGCAGTGACTGGTATGAGGGGGAGGATTAGTAGGTCTGGTTGCCAAGGAAACCACCTGAAAGGCCCATGGTAGGAAGGATGTGGCCCATGGATACAGAGCAGGGGGCGTGGGGAAGGGGTCCTAATCTCTCCCAAGGATAAGAACAAGAGAGAACAAGGCACACAGGGCACCCATCCAGGAGTCATAACTTGTCCTAAGAATTGGAAATTGGGAATAATCAGAAGAAACAGGTATGTTAGGGGACAGACACTTAAACACCCTTTGAAGGCAAAACAGCCTCGGAAGGAAAAAACCGGGTTAGCCCAAACAGAAACCAGTATAATGCTCAGCTGAATGTGGTATGACGTGGGGCTGACCCCGACCTTGGCACACTGTTGGCCAGACTTTCTTTCTTTGGCCTCATCTAAGGACTGGGGCCAGAGCAACAGCACAGCGAGCAGGGCACCTTCCTTGCACTCAGCCAACCTGGGTTGATCCCCGACATCCCAGTTCTCCCAAGCATCGCCAGAGTGACTTCAGAGCCAGAAGTAACCTGAGCATCACCAGGTGTGGCCCCAACACAAAACACACACCCAGGGAGTTTTTGGATAAGCAGGGAGGCCAACAGGGGGCGTGGTACCCACTGTACCCCACAGATGGAAGAGCTCCCTGGGGAGAAGGCCCTGCTTCCTAAAGAAGCTACACGCCATTCCTTCCCATTCTGACTTTCTTCTGGCTCTATCCAGTTTCCAGCAGTCAGGAGTTAGTTAAACATGTCATAGAGTTGGTTGCTTTTTTTTATTTTTAGACATTTCTTATGAACCTGGAATTCTATGTAGGGCCTCTTAAGAGTAAAAGCTTTGTTTTTGCAATGTTGAGCCCTCCCATTAGACTAATACTTAAATTTCTACATTTCTTTACCTCCAGCCCTATAAAAAAATTCTGCCCTGTATAGGCAGTTAGTACAGTTTATACTAAAAGGACCTGGCCAGGTCCTTTTTAGGGGTAGTGGTTCAGTGGGGTGCTCCCTGGAACCCATGCTCAGGCCACGCTCAGGGTACTCTTTCAGGGCCCTGGCGATGGGGACCCAGATGACACCTATATGGGGAACATCTCTGTCCTTCCATACCAGAGGCACAGCCAAGGGAGAGACGTTCACTCAGAGTGAATGGGAGCTTTTTGCACAAGTTAACAGTGTGCGGCAGGAAAAAAGAAAACTCAAAACTCAAAGCTGAGTGGCGAGCCTGCTGCACACTTATCCCCATTCACCCTCAGGAGCACAGCTTTGGGCGAACACCATCAGTTTCGTGATATGCTTGAGGAAAGGGAGAGCAGGACTGATGCTCTAGGTTATTATTCTGATTCTTATTCATTTTTGGTGGTGCCCGGGATCACATACAGCAGGGCTGCTGTTAGGGTAAATAGCAGAACTGCCACAAGTGTGCTGGGTGCATGTGGGGCACCAGGGATTTGAGCTCAGTGCTCTTAGCCTCTTAGCCAGCACCCAGTAAAGGATTTATTTCAATGGGTGAGTGCAAACCCATAAAGTCAGCCATGATTTAGCTGTTATTGATATCACAAAGTGTAAATATAAAATTGCTGCACTCACTCGGACATAGACCATAAACTCACCCCAGCCTATTCAAATAACCACCGCATCTCACTGATTTTTATGCGTTTTACTATCTCTAAGAGAAGTGTTTTACTATCTTTAGAAATTGGTACATAGCTCACAGTGGGTGACATCCCAGATTCAACGAAAGTATTTATGGATCACTTATGACTGGGCAAGAAACGACATTAAATGTTGTGGAATATACAGGGCTCTTTCCACAAATATTTCCTTCTCTTTTTTCTTTTATGTGCCACACCCAGCGGTCTCAAGACTTGCTCCTGCATTCCTGAGTGCAGACTCAGGAATGACTCCTGGCAGGGCTCGGGGACCATATCGGGTGCTAGGGTTAGAACCAGGGCTGTAAGTCAAGCACGCTCCCTGCTGTGCTATCACTCCAGCTTCTCCTCAAATATTTTCTGGTGAAGTTTCAAGATAGACCATGAGAAAGTTTCAATAGGCGCCAGAGCCATAGGGCCCAAACTGAGCCCCAGGGCACCAGTGCACTTTGTACTGCAGAGCAAACACCAGGATTCTCCCAGGGATTCTCCCAGGATTTTCGTTTCCAGCCCCTCCCAAAGTCGCCCCCCAAGGCCTCAGCTCATGGTAATTCAGTTTCGCCACTAGGCTACAGTCTTCCTTTTGATGATACCAGATGTTTGCAGAGCTGAGTTTTAGGACGTTGCTGCGATGAAAACCAAGTGCAAAGTAAAAATATGAAGAAAACAAAAACCCGGCCTGTGAGGCTGGGGATAATTCCATTGGCAGAGGCACCCCTCCCCCTTGCTGCCAGACTCGTCCCCGCACCGTCCCACATGCTGAGACCTGTAGGGGGTGCTGGTCCCTAGTGCCTCACCCAAGTCTGTGCAAGCACCCAAACCTGCTCAATCCCAGGAATCACTACCACAAAGGAAAGGGGAAACTGACAATAAAAATCAACCTGGTAGGGGCCGGAGCAATAGCCCAGCGGGTAGGGCGTTGCCTTTAAGCGCGGCCTGGCCGGCGGGTTCGACCCGGCATCCCATATGGTCCCCCGAGCACGCCAGGAGTAATTCCTGAGTGCAGAGCCAGGAAACCCCTGAGCATTGCCGGTGTGACCCAAAAGCAAAAAAAAAAAAAAAAAAAATCAACCCGGTAGGGGGCTGGAGCAATAACACAGCGGGTAGGGCGTTTGCCTTGCTTGTGGCTGACCTGCATTTGATCTCTGGCATCCCATATGGTCTCCCCACCAGGAGTAATTCCTGAGTGCAGAGCCAGGAGTATCACGGGTGTGGCCAAAAAAGAAAAAAAAAAAAGTCAACCTGGAGGGTGGAGGCGGTAGTCTTGTGGGTAGCGGGCTTGCCTTGCACGTGGCCCACCTGGGTTTGATCCCCAGCATCCCATATGGTCCCCTGAGGGAGCCAGGTGGGATACCTGAGTGGAGAGGCAAAATCAACTTGGAAAAGGAAATGAGAGTGGCAGTGTCCAATCTGATTCCAAGGTTGGAAAAGTGCAATGCCCCAGAGCTGCTTGATGTTAGAAACACATCCTATTTCTAACTCGCTGGGGCCTCTGAGAACAGAATAATGCTCGTTCCTCTTTACTTATAATTGTAGGGCTCTGATATTTTTAGCCGACTACTGGAATGCTGGGACAAAAAGTCTTTTACTAAGTGGTTTGGCCTTACCCACTTAATAAATAAAAACCAATGGGGGATTTCAGGCCTAGGAGTTCTGAAAAAACAAGCCTGAGACCCCTATGTTCTCTGTGAACTGAGAGTCTGGGGACTCGGGTTCCAGCCAAGCAGTAAACTGGAATGTATCATTATGACGCCTTCAAGGTCATGCTAAAGCTAAGAAAGCAACCAAGTCAAGCTTATTTTATACATTGTATCACTGTCTTCCCATTGTTCATCCATTTGCTCGAGTGGGCACTAATAACATCTCCATTAGTCCTGTCACAAGCAAGTGTAACCCAAGGGCATCTGCTTGCTCCAGGGACAGGAAGAGCCTCAAACCTTTCTTTAGGTCATGGAACTGAGGTCCATAACTGTTACTAGTTTTTGGCATAACTGGTAATTAAAACAAGGGTAGCTTGCCAGGCTTTACCGTAGGTGGTATAGTCTCAGTAGAAGGCTCTCAACTCGAGCATTTAATGATCTAAGTAATACTTGTACATGGGTAGGTGGGGTTGAGGCCAAAAAGGCGAAGAAATGCATCAAAAGCAAAGCAGCAACTCCACTCCAAGCTTTTCTACCCCAACCTCACCCCAGAGGCTTGCCCATGTAATTGTTTTGCATTTTAGTGTGGTTAGTTCTAGAAAATTATTCTCTCTACCTCTGCTTGTCCACTTTTCGGTTTTAGGTGATCCCTATTAATGCTTAAGAAGTGCTGCTTTCCTCCTTTCCAATTACTGACCATATGTTTCTTTTATTTGTTTTGGTTATTGGTTTTTGGTTCGCACTCAGTTGTGCTGAGGGGCTTAGAGTTTAGTCCTGGATCTATGTTCAGTGATTGCCCAGGCCCCTCTGTTTATTTTTTTAAAAATTAAGGCAACACTGCCTTATAATAGTACATAGGAGTCAGGTGTACTGGTGTACATCAACATCTATATTGACATATATTCATATCAAAACTCTGGTTTCTATTCATTACCATCTATTTTTTTTCTTTTTTTGGGTCACACCCGGCAATGCTCAGGGGTTTCTCCTGGCTCTGCACTCAGGAATTACTCCTGGTGGTGCTCGGGGGCCATATGGGATGCCGGGATCGAACCTGGGCCGGCATAGGCCAGCCGCGAGCAAGGCAAACGCCCTACCAGCTGGGCCATCGCTCTGGCCCCAATTCAATTGATCCCTTTTGCCCAGTTTATTCGACTTTTTCCCCCTGCTTCCTCCTGGTAGCCTTTTGCTTATTTGTCCTTGTAGTATGTCAATCTTGTGTCTTTTTTTCTTTATTTACTTCATCTGAATGAAATCACATGGTCTTTCTCTGATGGATTTCATTGAGCCTAATACCACCAAGGTCTACCTAGATAGTTGCAATGGCGGGATTCAAAAACTAAATATCCATTGTGTGGATATGCTGGATCTTCTTTATCTACCTCATCTATTTCTGTTTGTTTGGTTTTTTGGGTCACACCCAGCGGAGTTCAGAGCTTACTTCTGGCTTTGTGCTCAAGGATGGCTTTGTGGGCTTTGGGCTACATATGGGATGCCAGGGATTGAACGTGGGTTGGCCAGGTGCAAGGCAAACACCCTACCTGCTGACCTGCTCCAGCCCCCTGTTGACTCATCTATTAGTGGCCCTTGGGTTGTTTCCAACTCTCAGCTACTGTGAATAGCATCCATGAGGAATATGAGGGTGCACAGATATCTCTGAATTATCAGCTGTATATTAAATATTAATTTAATAGCTTAACACACATCATTAGGGAATTAGTCTAGAAATGAATATACTGGTGTGAACAGAGAGCTCAAGTGTTTTCTAATTGAGTCATAAATGTTCTGTTGAAAAGTTCTCATCATTTTCATCACCAGGTGAGTCATTGGAAAATAACTGGCTTGAGATCATTGACGAATGTAAAATTTTGCTTCAGGAGATTATAAAGGACTCGTTCATATAATAAAATCAAATATAGGGTGCTTGTATTTGCATGATTATAGCTTATGGGCCTTCTATAAACATTATTTAAAATTATACTCTAATCCCAGAAGGGAGGAGAGAAAAGAAAGGAAAAATCCCTAGCATTTGCCCTTCTTGACTGAATGCTTTGGAGGAGAAAGAGCACATTTGGCTTAATAGACTGCTCCCTTCATGAAAAGACAAAAGAGACTGATTTCCTTAGGCCAATATTTTACTTTAATTCAAATCATTCACTGCCAGGCAAAAAGAAGTGATAAAGAGTAAACCATCTTTTATGCCTCAGACAGGGAGGTTTGACTCTATGTGAGCAGATGATGAACATGACAAACTCTAGCTAATCGGCAAGATGATCCGTAGAAGCCAGCAGCAATTCTGACTTAATCACCACTTTTCTTCAGTCGAGCTTTGTGCAGAGGCTTTTATAAAGACATGACAATCAGTCATTTGCAATTGGAACAATAATTATAGGTCAGTGAGCACAGGTGAGGTTTCATTGGCTGAGAAACCACTTTAACAAAGGATCTAGAATTACACCGTTTATTTTAATATATTTGTCTTTGGAGGGTATTCTTTTCAAAAGTCTACGAATCAAAAATGTTTTCATGTAGCCTTTTAATCTAGAAATAAAATAAGAGATGGGAGGCTTTTTAATGATGGAAATGAATTTTTTTAATGTTTAAATACTGTTTTCTGCAATGTTCATGAACATGAAATTCAAAGTGTTATCTCCTAGTAGACAGTGAACTCTGAAATTTGCAGAAATGGACTCAAATGTATTCATTTTCCATCCTCATGATATTTTCCTCATCTCTAATATTGTGCTTCAGAATATTTTATATAGCAAATATTTATGAAAAAATGAAGTAGACACTGCAACGAAGCATCTTTACTCTGTCAGTTCAAAACTATCTTTTGGGAGAATAAAATGAGATGAAATAAAACTAGGTAGGACACCAGGAATTCAATATAAATACATTAACTACAAGTGGAAATATATTTTTAAGAGGGATGAAAATAAATCTGCTAACCTCGCACCTAACAGAATTGTAACATATTTCGGTGTTTTACCCTAAGTACTGTATTAAAATAATGATAGTTTGTTAGTGTTATTTTGAAGCTGTAAGAACATTTTCAGTAATACCAGTTAAATCACTTGCTCTATTACACTTCCATTTATGAACTCCAGGGCAAATCATTATTGCACAAGTAATGCTTTCCAAATCATTTTCTTCCAAGGCCACCTTTAAGTGAATGAGAATAGTCAATAATTTTATCGTCATATATGTTAAAGTACATTAACAATTTATAGTGTAAAGAGCATTATCAAATGCAGTTTCAACAAAATGACATGCAGATCAAATTAACCAAATTAACCAACCATGAATGTTAGAACCCAGCATTAACCCAATTTATTTAAATTATACTCTTGGATTACAAATCATTCCCTTTTAAAAATGAATTTTAAATCATGTCCTGGAATAGTGTGCTGGGAAACTCAGCTGCTGGCATGTTCATTGGGATTCAGAGGCTGTGTCCAGCCGCCCACAAGGGACAGGAGAGGTGGATAGGGTTGGAGGGGACCAGCAGAGAGTGGACTTAGGGTACATGCTGCTCTTGGCGTACTTCTTGCTTCCTTGAAATTGAGTAAAAGTTTATTTATTTTGCATTTGTGTTATACCCGGTGATGTTAAGGGGTTACTCCTGGCACTGTGCTCAGAAATCACTCCTGGTGGTGCTCGGGGACCATATGGGATGCCAGGGATCGAACCTGGGTAGGGCACATGCAAGGCAAACACCCATCCCCGTACTATTGCTCCAGCCCACATTTTTTTTCTTAAGAGAAAATTATAGTTTATAACCCGTGTTTTATTCCTCTGTTATCAGCCTTCTGCTACTTTTATTTTTTTCTTTCAGTTTTTTTTTTGCCACATCTGGGTGACGCTCAAGGTTTACCTTTTTTTTTTTTGCTTTTGGGTCACACCAGAGACGCAGGGTTACCCTGGCTCTGCACTCAGAATTACCCTGGCGAACTCAGGGGACCATATGGGATGCCAGGGACGAACCCAGGCCGGAGGCCGGCCACGGCAAGGCAAACGCCTACCCGCTGGGCACGCCCGCCCTCAAGGTTTACTCTTGACCCTGCTCCCAGGGATGGAGTTTTGGGGGACCATATGGGGTACCCAGGATGTTGGGTACCCAGATCAGCTTTGTACAAAGAAGTGCCTTACCTGCTGTACTATCTCTCTGGTCGCTGGACCCCTTTTTTTTCCACTATAAAAAGTAGAAAAAAATTGGGTGGGGGGGGCCAAGAAAATAGAACCCAAAACATTGAATAAAAAAATAAAAAAAAAAAAAAAAAAAAAAAAAAGTAGAAAAAAATCTTGTATGGCCTTCGGTTGATGAGAAATGAGCACAAATGAATAAATAAGTGTAGTTCTCTTTGGTTCTTGTCAAGCACCCCAAAAGTAAACAAAACTGGCTTCAGGATTATCTTCAAGGAAAACAAGATAAAACCTGTATCCTTTCCTAGGTCTTTGAGAATTGACAAACAGCAGTGGGGCGGCTTCAGAAAAGAATCGTTTCCACTCAGCAGTGCAGTGGCCATTCCACAGGGGCCTGACTTGTTTCTCCAGATGACCAACTGGCTTTGTCTGAGCCAAGCTGTGTCTGAGCTGGGAATGAGGGATGCAGAGGGTCGGGGCCCACACGGCAGGGGGCTGCAGTCTCTGGTTCTGCCTGACAACCATGAGATCCGGGCAACGGAGAACAGGGGTTGGGAATCGTTGGAGCACAGACCAGGCTCCCCGGCAGAGGCAGCGGCTCCCAAATCTGGCTTCTGCTATTCCTCCCTGGCCAGCGGCTCAGGACCTTTTCTCTTACCTGTCAGTTTTCGGGCCATGGCCGCACTGAGGGGACCAGTGGCTGGTGTGGCTCCAGTGTAGTGTTCTGTGCTGGTGACAGGCAAAGGGGTCGCTCATCCTGAGGGGTCAGTGGGTGGGACCCCTAGGACTCCTGGATGCTGTTCCTGCCACACCAGTGGCACCAGTAAGTGACCAGCAGTCAGAGGTGCCCTTCCGTTATGTGTGGGGGACTGTGGGGACCTCTGGAAAGCCTCAGGGAGGAGGCATGGGAGGAGAGGAACAGAGCAGGTATGCGTGCGAGCTGCAACTCGGCATGGACTAGCACAGCCTAGGGCCTCCGATCAGGCTACCCTGTTCCTAGTAGCCCAATCAAAACCTTTTAAGAGGATCAGAGAGATGGTACAGGGGTAGGGTGTTTACCTTGCATATGGCTGCCTTTAGTTAAATCCCATAGGGACCCCCAAGCACTGCCAAGAGTGACCCAACCAAGCACAGAGCCAGGAATAGAAACAGCACCGCTGGGTATGCCCCATACCTCCCAACAAACCCCCCTTTTACACATTTTTATTTACTTATTTTTATTAAATCACCATGAGATTGTTACAAGGCAGTTCATGATCAGGTTTCAGTTATACAATGTTCCAACACTCATCGCCTCCACCAGTGCCCATTTCCCATTATCACTGTCCCCTTTTTCCCTCCAGCCCCCACCCTGTAGCCTGTCTCTATGGCAGGCACTTTCCCTGCTTTCTCTCTCTTCCACTGGGCATTATGGTTTGCAGTACAGATACTGAGAGGTTACCATGTTTGTTTCTTTACCTACTTCTGTATGCAGTTCTTATCCAGAGTGATCATTTCCAACTATCTTTATCATAGTGGTCCCTGCTTCATCCCAACTGCCTTCACCCCCAGCACCTGAAGCAGGCTTCCCACTGCAGATCAGTCCTTCTGGCCTTTTTCCTGCTATCCTTTGGTACTGGTTTCATATTATGTTTTTCTACATCCCACAAACAAGTGCAATGATTCTGTGTCTGTCCCTCACCTTCTGGCTTACTTCACTCAGCATGATACTCTACATGTCCATCCATTTACAAGTGAATTTCATGACTTCATTTTACCTAACAGCTGCTTAGTATTCCATTGTGTAGATGTGCCATAGTTTCTTTAACCAGTGTGTTCTCAGGCACTCGGGTTTTTCCCCAGATTCTGGGTATTGTGAATAGTGCTGCAATAAACATAGACGTGCAGATGGTGTTTCTGCTGTTTTTGAAGCCCCGGGGTAGATTCCCAGAAGTGGTTTTGCTGAGTTATATGGAAGCTCAAATTTTAGCTATTTGAGGAGTTCCCATATTCCAAAACCCTTTTAGAGCCTCCTAATGTATTAGAGCTGGAAGGGAGGGACCTAGGCTGCTGCAGTGTGTGTGTTTGTGTGTGTGTGTGGAGGGGGCTGGGACTCTCACAGGTCCCACCTTCCCTGCCTGAGAAATTATGCTCCTGGGGGGCTTGACTGGAGAGCCACTGAACTGGCCGATCTGAGCATCTTGCCATGAAAACGGTGCCATAAATATGTTCATAACATCACTCATACTCACCTACATTCATAGACACAGAACAAGTTGGAATTAAGTTACACCCTTTCCTTTGAAGTCACGATTCCATTACCCATGATCACCACAGAAAAGGAAAACCTAGATTCCAAATACCTGCTTTCCTTTGTTGATGAAACTGCCTCTGCTCCAGCCCAAGGCAATATACATTACACTGGTTTACTAAACAACAGTCAAGGTGAAACCCCACTTTAACCCAAGAGGGCCCACCATTATCACACATTAAAATTCTAGATCGGTCAGTTTGGAAGCTGGGCAACCCCAGTGGGGAATGCAGGGAATTGCTACCTGACCAAAATGTTTTCATTTGGAGAAATGGTTGGAGTTTACTTTCCTGTAGTGTACAAACACTGACTTAAATTTTGTTGTTGTTGTTATGGGACACACCTAGCAGTGCCCAGAGCTTACTCCTGGTTCTGTGCTCAGGAATAATCCCTGGTGGTGTTGGGGGACCACAGATGGTACTGGAGATTGAACTGGGCACATCAGCATGCAAAGCAAATACCTTAACCCCTGTCCTGTCTGTCTGCCCCCCCACTTACTTGATTTTAACCATTTCATAGTAATGGCAGCATAAAACACAAGATAGGAAAATTCTGTGGCTCTACTATTAATAGTGTTGGGCCAGTGGACACAGGTGGGTTTTCCGAGGGAGGCTTTATTTCATGATGTCACAAGAACAAAGCATCTCACAGTATACTGCACACCTAGGTCCTTAAGCTAGTAACATCAGTCCCTCATTCTCTGAAGCTGCGGCCCCTCAGTCAGGGCCCGTGCTGCAGTGTCATGATGACCACTGGTACTAACCTTCTTCAGGGGACATCACAGATTCTGCAAGAGCGCATGTCTCTGGACCCAGCATATTTCCACACACAATTCCTATCAAATCATGAGAATCCTGACTTGAATTACTTACTCCATTCCAGATCCAAATTGGCAATGCCAGTCAAAGAAACCGGGCAAAAGATGATGGATGGTGAGATGGACAGATGATTTGTGAGGGCTTCAGAGAAGCCACTGAATTTATCTTATTTAACACTTTGTGACAAGGCAGTTTAAAGTCAGATGTGATGCATTGTATCTGACACAGGTAAAATATGGAAGCAAATAAGAGGTTGTAATGGAAGGCGTTTCAGACGCTTATATGGAATGAACGCAATCTGACGCCGCTGATGGCTAATCCTGGGGCGGCAGGTGTGGGTGCTGTGGTTCCCTCCACCCCCGGAGCTCTAACTTCAGGTCCACCAGTTGTGAGGTGACTGTCTTAATTTATTATTTTTTTAAAAGTGGATGGATATGCTCATAGTACCTTCCTGGAAGCAGACAGTGAAGGGGCTGCAAAGGGTCAGGCACTTTCCTTATACAAGGCCAGCCCCTTTTTGATCCCTGGCACCACACAGGGTCCTCTGAGCCCCACCAGGAGTGATCCTTTAAGTGCAGAGTCAGGAATAGCCCCTGAATAGTAGTGGGTGTGGCCCCCAAACCAAAATCTAAAATTATCTTCCCATAGAGTTACTGCAAGGGAGTTCATATGTATGAAAACTGAAGGCAGTGGCATTTAATTAGTTTTAGTTGTAAAGACTGTTTCCATTGGAGGAATGTTTCATAGAACTGTATCACGTATCACTGTCTTCCCCATTGTTCATCGATTTGCTCGAGTGGGCACTAGTAACATCTCCATTAGTCCTGTCACAAGCAAGTGTAACCCAAGGGCATCTACTTGCTCCAGGGACAGGAGGAGCCCGAACCCATTCTTCAGGTTATGGAACTGAGGTCCATAATAGTTACTAGTCTTTGGCATAAAAGTAAATAAAACACGGTAGCTTGCCAGGCTTTACCGTTTCATAGAACTATCTACATGGAATACAGGCTAGCATGATTCATCTATTTCAAAAACAACTATATAATACCATATAGTGCTTGACGTTTTATGCAGGAAAATATGATACTTAAGCCTCAGCCCTCCATCTCCCTTTATTCATCTTCAGGCCTGGTGGGAGGTGTGGGGAAAGCATTTAAACCTGGGGAAACTCGGAAAGCCACTCAATGGACCAACACCCTCAGGACAGCATCTCCGTGGCTGCCTGGGTCCCTCTCCTGGTGCAATCCCGTATTCCCCCAATGGCACCCCCCTGGGGAATCCACAGTTCCTGAAATGGCTGAATCCTAGGATTACCATCGTTATCCCACACTGTAAAGGACTGGGAGGATCAGTCATTTGATCTAAACCCTCCACCTTCAGCTTTGGTGAAAATGTGGCCCGGCAGGGGGCAGGAATCACTAACTGATGTGTGCAGGGCCACGCAGTGTGCGATGTGAGCCCCCTCCCTCCCCCACTGCCTGACCCCCAGGGGTTCATGTGCCATCTGCTAGGCACATAACCAAACTCCAGAAACTGCCCTAAATGAGAGAATGAAGAAATGATACCAGTTTTAAATATTTCCTGCAAAAGCAGTTCGGGGTCCTCGTTTTGATTTTTTGATTTTTTGGGTCACACCTGGTGATGTGTGGTGACTCAAGGGTTATTCCTGGCTCTGCACTCAGGAATTACTCCTGGCGGTGCTCAGGGGACCATACAGGATGCTGGGGATTGAACCTGGATGGGCTGCGCTAAAGGCAAGTGCCCTCTCCGCTGTGTTTAGGGTCATGCAGTGTGAAATGCGAGCCCCCAGGGCAGTATCACTCTGGCCCTGAGTTTGGGGTCCTCTTGAGGGGCAAATCAGTGATCTCTGCAGACACTTGCCTCTCCCTCCAGTCAATCTCCAAATTTTCCCAGGATGGGAAAATTCCTCCCTCCTCAAGGTTTTCACCACATTCTTAAAAAAAACCTGTCACCTCCAATACTATAGTTAGAATACATTCTCTTCAGGATCTGTTCCTTTTCTTTTTTTAAATCTAATTAGAGATCATCACAGATTCAGCGAGGAGAGGAACTGTGGCTTGGCCACTGAGTTCAAGCCCAGCCTGAGCTCTGCACACAGGCCGCAGGGCATTTGCACAGCAGGGAAGAAGAAAGAGGCTGGTTCGCCCTCTGGCCCATCAGGCTTCCTTCTCCCAGGCTACCTGCCTCTCCCCTTCTCCCTCCAACCCCACCTCCTAGAATTCCTCTTCTCCCTTTTAAAAGCGGTTGTGGGGGGGTCAGAGTGATAGCACAGGAGTAGGGTGTTTGCCTTGCAAGCAGCTGGCCTGGGCTCAATCTCCGGCATCCCTTATGGTCCCCTGAACACCTTCAGGAGTAATTCCTGAGTGCAGAGTCAGGAATAACCCTTGAACATCACCAGGTGTGACCCCAAAAAGCAAAACAAAAAAAAAAGGTTGTGGCAAGGTGGAGGATGTGACCCGCTAGGCAGGGCAGACAGGCACGAGTCTCCAGGGGTGAAGGCAGGCCCCATCCCTGGCACTGCGGAAAAAGATAGTTGAAGCATTTTGTGAGTTTTATGATACATCATTAATCACTTTTAAATTGTTAATTATATTTAGTCAAGCAATACATAAATTAATTTGAATTATAAATTTTGAAATATTACACCAATGGTTTGGCTGGGTTTGAATAATGAGCAAGTAAGCTTCTCCTGGGTAATTGCTCTATTCAGGTCTCCTCTCCCCCCTCTGGGTGGGAGGGGCCACACCCAGCGGTGCTCAGAGCACACTCCCTGCTCTGTGCTCAGAGCATCACTCTTGGCAGGTCTGGGGGCCACTGGAGTGCCGGGATTGAGTTTGGGTTGGCCACGTGCAAGGAAAGCACCTTATCCGCTGTCCTATCACTCTGGCCCTCAGGTCTCTTTTAGTGAGTGTCCTCCAAATGTTTTCTGTACAATTATGTATGTCTTTTTTTTTTTTAAACTACAGAAATGCACAGAAATTTGCTCTTCTTCCAGAATTGTCTTATTTATTTTTCTTTACTGCCATTCAGGTATAATTTTGAAAATTTTTCACTAATATTTGTTTTTTAATTAAATCATGGTGAGATACACTTTTTTCCCCTTTTTTTATTATACCACCGTGAGACATACAATTACAAAGGAGTTCATAATTGGTTCTTGGTAATACAGTATTCCAGCACCCACCCCTCCACCAGTGCCCCGTTTCTACCACCAATGTACCCCACCCCCTCCCACCCACCCCCAGGCTGCCTCAATAGTAGGTACCTCAGTATCCTCTCTTTCTCTCTCTGTCTCTCTCTCTGTCTCTGCATCTCTCTCCCTCTTCTTTTACACATTGTGGCTAGCCCTGCAGATATTTAGAGTTTATCACTTAAGTCTCTTTGTGGAGATACACTTTTTCACTAATGTTTGCAACAGTGACAAATTTTTGTTTGTCTCAGTATATTTACATATATCTATACACACATGTGTACATACACATACTTGCTTTTTGTTGATGTGTGTGGTGTTGGGATCGAATTTGGACCTTACACAAACAAGACATGTGCTGTAAACCACTGGACCACATACTCACTCTTCTTTTCTTTGGGGTAGGGGTGGCATGGGAAGGGCACAGCCAACAGTGCTCAGGGCTTACTCCTCTGTGCTTAGGAGAGACCATTCCTGACAGTGCATGGGGAACCATATGTGGTGACAGGGACTGAACCCGGGTTGACTGCAAGCAAGGTAAGTACCTTAACTGTCTATTATATTTCCAGATCTGTTCACTCTTTACTTCTGCCTCATTTTCCAGAAGACAGATGCATGAGATTTTACTTAGCTATACCCTGTGGTGGTCATTCAGTGATTTTCCATCTTAGAACCACCTAAACTCTGCAATGGGAGGGAGGCTGTAAACACATCCTGCTTCTTTGGGGTATATACCAAGAAGTGAGACTGCCGGACCCCGAAGTGCATGTTATGAATTTTAACAGTGCCAAAATGGCCCTCTAAGTCAACAATATCAATTTACACATCAGTCAGCAGCATGTAAAGTACTATTTTTCTCTCGCATTGCCAATATTAACTACTTTCCCCTTGTTTGCCTGCCAGATATATTTGATTCCTAGGTGGGGGTTGTAAGCTGAGAGCCCCTGAGTTCCAGATCTTTCCATTCCTCCCTTCCTGGCCCATCCAGAGGTATTTCTTAATTGGTGCTCAGTTAAGACTTCCAGCACCATCTGTGGCCATAAGTCCTTTGCTTACCTCTGGACAGTATACACTTTCAAAAGTGTTTACCGAGATGGCATCTGACCCTCTTCCACTTGGGGGAAGTTTGCACATTTCTGCATCTTTCACTTAAAGTCGTGAAGCCAGGATTTGTCTCCTGCATTGCTGGCAAGAGGCAGAGACAACAGACCTGGTTACCTGACAATAGCTGGCAGGGCATCCCACCCACCAAGAAACAGACCCAAGGGGCTCAGAAACCCTGGGAGCAAGATGGGAGATGGAAGGGTGAGGAAGAAGGGTCAGATTCGGGCCGGAGCGATAGCCCAGCGGGTAGGGCATTTGCCTTGCATGCGGCCGGCCTGTGCCGGCCCGGTTCGATCCCCGCATCCCATATGGTCCCCCGAGCACCGCCAGGAGTAATTCCTGAGTGCAGAGCCAGGAGTAACCCCTGAGCATCGCCGGTGTGACCCAAAAAAGAAGGGTCAGATTCTTTGGAACATTCTGGATCCACCAGAGTTTTGAAGAGCAGAAACCATTAATAACGTCTAAGGCATGGCAGTAAACGCATCCAGGCAAGGAGGGACTGACAGGGTTGGAAAAAACGGGGGTGGGGAACTGGACACGCTTTGAAGAAAAGGTGTACACAAGAAAGGGAAGTTTTAAAAGTGAATTATGCCATTCAAGAGAAACGCTTTCTCCAGGTAGTGCAGTTTGAAAGAAAAATCCATGAGGATGGTTTCAAATTTGGGCTCTCTGATTTGAAAAGTGGCTGTTGTTTTGAAAATAAGAGTGTTGGAGAGGGGTCAGCGGCAACTGTGACCTACAGGTGGACAATGACGTAGCTGAGATTGTGGTATGAAAAGGAACCAGGTCCTAAGTATGAAACAACGTGAGGGAAATCTCATTTTCCTTTTGCTGGCACCTACTGAACAATTTCAAAAGCAACTGCAGCCCAAGGAGGGCTTGACGGTATTTCAACACAGCCACGGAGGAGAAAGGCTGGGTGCATATTTATTATGGCGGCCCCCCGCCTTCTCAGGGCAGCGGGTCCAGGTCGGAGGCTGGCGGGTGCGAGCGGGCCATCTTAAGTTCCCTTCCCCTGAGCTGGCCAGAGGGTTGGGGGGGGGGGGGTCTGCTATTGGTGTCTGGAGCTGCTTGCACACCTGAGCTGCACCACACTGGGGGGCGGTGATTCCCTGTGCGCCCCCCAAACACACATGGCACCATGCTTTATTTTGTGGGGGAGTGGCCATCGTGGTCAATATATCCTGACAATGAGGGGGCCTAAATCAAGCTTGAGGAACAACCAGCTCATGACAGCGCCTGGAGAAGGGGGTGCCTTTGGCCCGAGCAGGCTCCATGCCCTTTTGGCTATTGTTGTCAAGAACAAAGAGGGCAGGAGCGAGAGAGCGCCCCCACGAGGGAAGGTGGGGAAAGACACTCCCCGGCGCCAAGCCGGCTGCAGCGGAGCTGGCAACGAGGGGCTCCTGGGAGCCCGCTGGGAGCCCCGGGAGGCTAACTGGGTCCCCACCCGCCGCGCCCCGCGCGATGCCACATGCTTTGGGCGCCCGGCGCACCTCTTTTCGAAATCGCAGTCACTTTACTTTGTAAAAATTATCTCTCTTTCGTTCCTCCGCCCGTATGATTAATATTAGTTTTCCCGCGCAAAGGGGCGCAGGGCTGCCTGAGCGAGACGCGGAGAGGCAGCCATTTCCCCGGGAAAGCGCAGCGCGCACCGGCACCAGGCGACCCGGAAATGGAACCGGAGGGGAGTGCCCGGCCCGAAGCCTCCTCTGCGCCCGCCGGGGTGCCCCGGGAGCCGGGCAGCAGCTCGCGCCGCGCCCCCGCCGCCTCGCGTCCCCGGCCTGACCTTCCCGGCGCGATGCGCCCGGGACACCGCTCCCTTCCCGCAGCCTCGCAACCGGCGCCCCTTCCATTGTCAGCCTGGAGCGGCGAGCGCCGAACCCACGCGCCCTCGGAGGCCCCCGATCGGCCCTGGCCGGGCTCCCTCGGCCCCTGCGCAGCCCCCAGCCCCGGACTGACCTCACGGGCGCCTCCCTTCTCTGCCTTGTGCGCCCTGAATTCCACATACCCCAGATCCCTGCGCTCCGCCCCTGGGCCCCAGCATCCTTGCTTCTCCCGCCGTCGTCGCCCCCACGATGCTTCCTGGTTCCACGCCAGGCGCAGGAATGCTATACCGCTTTTTAATTTATTTTTTTTTATTGCCTCCCCGCCCACCCCCTTTATTTTCCAAGAAAACAAGTTGAGAAGCTTGATTTATTCATTTTCTTTCCTTTTTTTCCCTTTCCCTTTTTTCTTTTTAAAATTTCTTTGCAGGGAAGTCGGTTTGCAGGGGTGTGCGCCCGCCGCCGGGGTTGGGCGGCAGGAGAGGCAGGAGTGGGGGGGTTCCTCCGGTCCCCGCGCTGCCCTAGCGGCGCGTTTTTGTCTGCAGACCCCTTGGCCCCCTGAACAATAATGCCATGGCCATGGCGGGCTCACCTGGTGCTGCGCCGCCTGCTCGGGCGCCGGGTGCCCTCGGCGCGCCGCTCCCGGCGCAGGTCTCGGCCCGCGCGGCGCCGGTGCAGGGGCAGGACTCTTTGCCTTTCTTTGGGCCTCCTATCTGCGCGTGTCAATGGCGGCAAGCGGCAGTTCCTCGGGCCGCGGATAGTAGCGGGGGATGGGGAGGAGGGAGCTCCTTCTCCACATAACCACCTCTAGGAGGAGCCGCTCAGCCTCATCCCCCGCCAGCCCAGGCTCCACGACGGTCCGGGGGGCTCTCGATGGGGCTTGATGAGCTATTGTCCTTCACGAGCACTAATGATGGAACCGCGCGGCCCTGGTCCGCCGGGCGCATCTGCTGGATGCGCGCACTGGTTCACACGGTGTTTCCCCTGCGAGCTGGGGATCGAGATGCTGTGGCCACTATTCGGAGGAGCCTCCTTGGATGGTAGAAGGTGGCGAGGGCTTCCAGCGGACTGCAACGCGAGAGCAGCCTTAGGAAGGTGGAAAAAGAAGAGGAAAAAAAGGGCACAGTTGTTGCTCCCGAATAACAGATCCACACAAGGGCGTTAGCGAGCATATCCACCGGCGGCGGGACGATTTAGGCACAGGGGTGGTCGCCATCGAAAATTTAAACCCCAGTCTATTGGCTTCCCCCTCTGAATTTAGACCGATTTTGAATCCATCATGGCATACTATTTGGAGCAGCAGATACATGCTTTAGTAGGGGGAAACCTGTGTGCAGGGACAGAGTTTGAAATTCGGCTGCTTCCCTGTTATTTTCTAAAAATAAAAAAAATGCCAGTGGCTTTTAGGGTTTGCACGAGGCTATTGTCCTAAGGACCAATTTTTATTCGTTCCCGGAAAAAAAAATATTTTGCTGGGGGTGTGGTGGGAATGCCAGGTGTGATCATAGGATTGGCGGTTGCTCTGTCTCTGCTGGAACCTAGTGCCGTTGTCCTTTGTGAAGGAGATGGTGACCAGGAGGACTCCGTGACTGGGGGCAGGCAGTCAAAGGAATTTGTTTATGTTAGAGGCAAGTGCTCTAACTTGCTATGTGCCATCCATGCTTCCTCTGAATTCTTCCCAAGAGTCAAAGAATTAGGAGAGCAAAATTTTTTTATGTGTGTGTGTGTGTGTGTGAGTGAGAGAGAGAGAGAGAGAGAGAGAGAGAGAGAGAGAGAGAGAGAGAGAGAGAGAGAGAGAGAGAGAGGAGCCATGGGAAAGCATCTTTCAGCATAGCCAAATGAATGCTCTATCAAACACATTTCCATTTATAGTGTTTATTATCTATATTCACCCTTACAAATATTTAGGCAGTTGGGATGGTGGAAAACTTCCAATCCTGGAGTGGAAAGAACCCAAATTCTCACCGTCCTGGGAATTTACACTACTCAGGGCTATGGATGGAGTGGAGCTTGCGCTTCGATAGTGTGCATTTTAAGCAAATGTTTTGTTGAGAAATCAGTCAACTTCCCAAAAAAGACTGTGCGGGTGCCTTAAGGATATATATTATATGTAATATATATATAATATATATTATAATATAATATATAATAGATAATATATAATATAGATAATATATAATATATATAATATATATTCAACTCCACAGCTTGTTTATTGGAATCCCCCTCCCACTTTCCTTCTCATTTCTTTTCTCCTTTTTTGGTATGATGTGACTGTTCTTTGTCTTTGAAAGCCTTCTCCGGTTCAGAAATCTAGTCAGGATAAAGTCCTCGTTCCTACATTGTATATGTAAAGGTTTCAAATGAGCCCTCTGGGTCATCTCATAAAGGCTTCCAAACCCCATTCCTCCAAGAACGCCCACTTCCCTTCTGACTTAGATTTCTGTTGCTTGCTTGATCAGAAACACCCCCAGGCCAGCATTCAAGAAGGTTCAAGAGCTTTCTTGGTAGTGCTTGAAAAAAAAATCTTTGTACTCTGACCCAATCAGCCAGCCAGACTGAGTTATCATTGTATAATTCATCAAGCGGCACTAGATGCAGTTTCTCTGTGATTTCCCAGTAAAAACAGTTTGTGTGGTCATTTTAATGTGGATTTTATGTAACTCTTTCCCTTAGCCTTTTGTTTTATCTGCTCTTCTGAAAAGGCGGGAGTCTAGGGTGTTTATTAGTCAAGGCTTTATACTGGTGAGTTTCTTTAAATAGAGGAGGCATTCATAACAGGAGGAGTGTAGAGGGAATGAGATGAGGGTTTCATAATTCTCTGGTTCTTAGAAAGGGTCACAGAATCCACCTGGTCAAACCCTTTGTGGAATAGGATAAAATCCGATATTAAGGTGGGCTAAGTGATAGACACGTCTTTCAATGTCCAATGCAGTTCCTTCCAACTGCAGACTTTTGGGGTGGGGGTTATTCCATACCTACTGTGTTCAGGGCTTGCTTCTGACTCTGTGCTTACAAATCACTCCAGGCTGACTCAGGGAGCCCAATAAAGTTTAAGCTGACCAAACTCAGATTGGTTTTGTGCAAAGACGAGCCCTACTTGCTATACTGTTGCGCCAATCCCGATATTTAACTATTTTTAAAAAATTTTTATTATACCACCATGAGACGCACAATTACAAAGGTGTTTATAATTGGTTCTTGGTAAAAACAGTATTCCAGCACCCATCCCTCCACCAGTGCCCCATCCCCACCACCAATGTACCCTACACCCCATCGCCACCCCCCAGGCTGCCTCAATAGCAGGTGCCCCCGCTTTCCTCTCTTTTTCTTTCTTTCTCTCTCTCTCTCTCTCTCTCTCTCTCTCTGCATATCTCTCCCTCTTCTTTTACACATTGTGGCTAGCCCTGCAGATATTTAGAGTTTATCATTTAAGTCTCTTTGTGTATATTCAATGGTGAGTTCTAGTCTGACATTACCATTTCCCACACTTAGTAAAACACTGGTATCTATATCCCATTAATGAATACAGTCATTCTATATCTGTCCTTTTCCTTCTGACTAATTTCACTCAGCATGATAGTGTCCATGTCCATCCATTTGCAGGTAAATTTCACAATTTCATCTTTTCTGACAGCTGCATAGTTACCAACATTTACTATTAAACATTTAACCCACGAACAAAAAAAAAAGTTAACACAGTAATATATAGTTCGGAGAGCTGACATGATTCTAAATTCAGTAAGTTGTCTGAATTCTGCAGTGGCCTCCGACTCAAGGAGCCTCAAACAAGGCGAAGAATGGACAGCACAGGAAGAGTTGCTGCTGAGTGCTTACTGCGGCGCGTTGTACGTTGTGTCTGGCCGCCTGTTGAGTTTCACAACTCTGTGCAGTGGACACTAGTTTTTCACTTACCGTAGATAAAGAATGTGAGGGTAGGGATAGATGAGAAACTAGCCCCAGTTTAGAGTAAGGGAGTAGCACATTCACTTCATCATTACTAATATATATTTTTTTTTTGTGGTCAGCCAAAGTAGGATGCATGTTTTCTTTGTGTTGGTCACATGAGTGAATGTCCTTGGGACCATTCCAGCACATCTCTCAAGGAATCAGAGAAAAGCCTGATTAAGAAAGTTAGCTTTGATTACCACTACACCCCCAAATATTTTCTTAAATCTTGAGCTGTATGTGGATGTGATAATATGAATGAATGTATTGATTGTGATTTGACTCCATCGATGACAAAGATGTCTAGTAAACATTTTACTGAGAACTAAGATGATGTGTTTTTTCACCTGCAGGCAGACAGCTTTCAGAGATGAGAGAGAAAGGGTCATCCATGCAACATCATCCATGTCAATTGAGCCTTTTACAAATTCATTCATAAAATCATCTATTTATAAAATAACCTCATTGATTTTACCCTTAACACCTTTCACTTTCTCATGATCCAAATTTATGATGTTACGTAAATTGAGTGGATTTTTATTTTCCATGATTAATTCTATTTTAGTTTACGACATCTACTATAATTTGTGATCATTCTGCCCCTCTGAGATTTTGATACACAATCATCCTTATTAATTTCTTGACTTTTTCTTTGTCTAGAAGGACTGTAGATGTATATTATATCTGACCTATGTACATATATGTGCATGAGATTTATGTGTCCAGATTAATTTCACTTGAGAGTTTCTCTTCTTCTTTGAAGTAACCTGAGATTCCCTGGGAGTGCCATAAAAGCAGATGGGAATAATTGGTTTAAGATCTCCATTGAATATAAGTCAGACAATTCTAGATGTATTAATTCTATTAAGACATTAACGGGTATAACTCCAGATAGCAACTTGGGGACTTGAGGTTATGAAGGCAGACTAGCAGCACAGCTCTCTAAATGGACAGTAGAGTCTGGGAAACACTAGATGATCAGACCTTAAAAGTTGTTTCCTTACTTAGCAAATATGCTAAGCTTTTCCTAGTTGTTGTTGTTGTTATTGTTTGGCCACATCTAGTGGTGCTCAGTGGTTGCTCCTGGCTGAGCATCAGAAATCACCCTGACAGGCTTGGGGGAACATACAGGGATGCCAGGGATAGAAACCCCGGCATGTGTGCAAGGCAAGTGTTCTAAATGCTGTACTGTTGCTCTGGCCCCCTCCTCATTTATTTTGAATAGGGAAACATAATTAATGTTAAACATTTATTTTCTTGATCAGACAAAGGTGATTTCAATACCTTAATCACATGAAAAACATCACAGGCAGTCATAGACCAAACTCAGCTAGCTGTTATCTCTGGTTAAAATGATTGCCTTTGATCTTCATTAAAAGAAATATTTACTAGTACAATTTTTGGTTTGGCTTTGGTACTTTTTTGGTACTGGGGATTGGACCCTGGGCACAGTGTTAGCAAAGCTTGCACTGAGCTGTATCCCCACCCCACCACTAGTCCCCTGGTTCTTAAAAAACAATAAAATACATCTGTAAACGTTTCATTTTACTTATTTATTTTTTATATCACTGATATAAAGTGACAGAGTTTCTGTCTTCAGAAACTCTCGAGCTCATTTGCCAACGTGGCAAGGCGCAAGCCTCAGGAGACCAAATGCTAACATCCAAGCTTGCTAAGCGGTGCAGAGAAGTGATAAAAGAAGACCTCAAGGACAGAAGAGCAGAAATACTGGAAGATGCAGCAGAAGCCGGGAAAAGTATTCTCACCACCTGCCTGTCTTTCGCCAATTATAAGACCAAGATGACTGCCCTCCGACGCCCTGATGAATCTATCACATCTTCCAGAAAGGCAATCGGAGATTATCCAGGACTTCTACTCAAATCTCTTTGATAGCCATATCCACCTGCCCACATACCAAATTCCATAGGATGGATATGTCATTCCCAACGCTCTCCTTCTGAAACCGACATGCCATCTTGTCGGTAAAGAAGGGAACAGTACCAGGCCCAGACAAAGTCAGACCCGAACACCTGAAGAATCTGCCGCCAGTACTCATCAATATATTAGCTCGGCTCTTCACACGCTACCTGTCCGAATGCAAGGTACCCTCCCAATGGAAAACCAGCAGGACAGTTCTACTGTTCAAGAAGGGAGACATTCACCGACATCGGGCAACCATCGCCCCATCTGCCTGTTGTCCGTCATCTACAAGCTGTTTACACGAGTCATCCTGAACAGGATTGGCAGAATACTAGATGAAGGACAGCCATGCGAGCAAGCTGGTTTCGGAAAGGATTCAGCACAATCAACCATATCTACACAGTAACCAAGCTCATCGAGGTTTGTAGGGAGTACAAGATGCCGCTCTGTCTCACGCTCATTGATTTACAGAAAGCCTTTGATTCTGTGGAGACTGAAGCAGTCATCGAAGCCCTAGCCAAACAGGGTGTTCAAACCCAATACATCAAGATCCTTTGTGAGCTGTGCTACGAATTCACCACCAGGATCTCACCATTCTACAAAGAAGTGATCATTGATGTCAAAAAGAGGGGTTCGACAGGGTGATACCATCTCACCAAAACTCTTCAGTGCCACCCTCGAGAACATCATGCAACAATTAGAATGGGAAGGAATGGGAGTGAAGATAGATGGTCGGCAACTACACCACCTCCGCTTCGCTGATGACATCGTTCTAATAACACCAAACATTAGCCAAGCGGCACAAATGCTGGCTGACTTTGACCGAGAATGTGGAAAGATAGGTCTACAGCTGAATCTGAAGAAAACTATGTTCATGAAAAATGAACTAGTTCCAGAGGCCCCATTCACCCTCAATGGAACAAACATCTCTGAATGCAGCAGTTATGTGTACCTAGGTCGAGAAGTCAACATGATGAACGACCTAAAACCTGAGCTGCCGGGAGGAGAGAGCGGCATGGAATGCCTTCAAAGGCATCGAAGAAATAGCTAAAAGGACAAAGAACCTCCGGCTCCGGGCACATCTCTTCGACTCCACCATTCTCCCTGCATTAACATACGCCTCAGAGACCTGGGCCCCTACGAAAGCAGGGATGAGAATGCTATTCGGGTCTCCCAGAGAGGCATCAAAAGAGCTATGCTTGGAATATCACGCCTCACTCAAGTGAGAGAAGGAATCGGAGTTCTGACCTCCGTCGCTATTCCAGAATCAGGGACGCTTGTCTCGTTTGCCAAGGCATCGAAAATCAGATGGGCTGGACATGTAATGCGATTTGGAGACAACCGCTGGACTAGAGCCGTTACCGACTGGATCCCACGGGATGTCAAAAGATCACGTGGCCGCCCACCTACAAGATGGTCAGACTTCCTTGTAAAGACCCTGGAAGGAACGGTTTGAGGCTCTTCATATTCCTGAATCAACCAGATGCCATTGGGCTACATTGGCACGTGATAGGGTCCAATGGAAATGTTACTGGCGCCCGCTCGAGCAAATCGATGAATAACGGGATTCAAGTGATCAAGTGATCAAAATATAATATAATATAATATAATATAATATAATATAATATAATATAATATAATATAATATAATATAATATAATATAATATAATATAATATAATATAATATAATATAATAATATATAATATAATATAATAATATATAATATTATATTATATATCATTGAATAATATATTTATTATTCAACTACCACACAATATTCTTACTTTTAATAAAACAATAACCTAATTATCTCTCCTGTTTAGTTACTTTGGTCCATATGATTTTCTCTAACCTTATAACCTGGTGGAAACTTACCAGGGTGAGGATTCCTGGAAAACTGGAGGAAATCTCTTAGGGTCTCTTAAGTTCAATTTAAAAAGCCCTGCACTCTCAATGTATTCTAGCCTTTTATTGACCAAAATTATTCCTGAGACCAAAATTTACAAGAATGGAAACCACAATCTTGAGAGTTACCTCAATGGGACTGCCACCAAATGAACTAAGTACCTTTCATGTATCACAAGGAGGAAATCTATAATAGAACATTATATTCTATTTAAACTTTCATTAAAGATAGGATATCTCAGTTGATTCTAGAATTAAAACTTATTTTACTATAGTTTCTATAGTTTTCTAAATTTCTGTAGAAATTTAGATACTTAAGGTAATATACAGTGTGGGTCTCAGGAGGGATCTCTGGCTGGCTTCTGAATGGCATCCAGTGAATTCTGTCCTCACGACACCTTTTGGCGATGTAGAGTAGGGTACATATTCTAACAGTATTGGACATGATACTTATGATTTATCTAATCTTAATTAACTCCTTATATATTATATCTCCTATCATTTCAAACCTTGAGTGTATCATTTTAAGGGACACCACTCTATTATTATGTTGATTGATTAATTATCAATAAATAATCAAGCTTAAATTAAATTTTTTAAAAGTCAAACAAGAACTTCCTACCTTGATGGGAATACATGATTCCAATTCAGAGCTGTATGCCACAATCTTTTTTTAATATTTATTTTTGTCTTTTCACAGAATATCCTTTGAGTTGTCAAAATGATGATCACTCATTCCATGGATAGGTTGAGAGTTTATGGGAAAGTCTGTCACCATCCTATGATACACAGAGGCTCAGACTCCACCTGGTTACTTGGGTCTAACTAGTTCCTGCACTGACAGAAAGCAGGAATTTAGAGCCATCACTCTTACCATGAGGCACCAAAACAGAGCAGTTGGAAAGAGACTTAATAACATTCCAAAAGAGATTCAAGAAAAATCCATAGAGCATCGGAGAGTTTAGGAAGGATACACCCAAGTCTACATGCTCTCAACTTCACATGAAACTATCACATAGGCAGGCAAACCCAATAATCAGTCAGTGACAATGGAATTACAAAAAGAATAAAGTCCTCAAGATAACCTTACTTCCCATGAGCCACCTTGACCTTGTCAATGTCCATCCCCACAGGTTTGATTTTTCATAAGATCTTTATCTCTTCAGGGGTCACCCTTCCAGGTGACAAACTGCATTCACAGGCAGGAGGAGGATGAATCTTTGAGACTCATTATGCAGCACCATTAAAGGAAGTCTCTTCCAACTCCTGAATATGTGGCTCCCACAGGATACTGCACAGCTTCAAATCAGGACTGACAGGATGAGACTTTCACTGTGAGCAACCCAGCATGGTAAAAGTGAAATTCAATATCATTTCCCAGGTCCATTTTGAAGCTTATGGGGCATTTGGGGACCCAAGTTTCATCCCACAAGTATCCAAAGGATGTTTCCTCACCTCAACTGAATCATTTGTTAGAAATCAGGTGAGTTCCATGGAGACGTCAATTCAGCTCCTCCCATGCTCTGGTTTTCACCAGTTTCACATTTACCTGGTCCAAACTGTATACCCCGGACAACATCCAAGCTGTATACTGGACAACATCTGAACTAGAGCTTAAGAAGCCCTCACATCCCAAACTAGGCACCCATAACTCCACACACAAACACAAATTCTCCCACAAGTATAGATGCCTAGGAATCAATGAAAATGAAATTTAAAAAGATTATGCCATCAGATGTAGCCATCCATCCTGATAATAAACAATAAACAATCATGATCCCAATGGAGACAAAAGCATTGGTTTAATTTTAGAGTATATGTTTATGTCATTCCACATGATATCCTTCTGATTGACAATTTGATTGCCACTCACAGCCATAGAGTGAGCTACGTGTTTATGATTTCATCACCCACCACCTCCAGAAAACACACTAGTTTACCACTGTCGGGGCGCTCCACGGGGTCCCCGACAGTGCCGGGAAGTGAGTTCCCTTCTACCTCCGGCCGGCGAGGAACGGATGAAAACTCAGGAATCCGATGCAGTTTTAAAAGGCTTTACTTATCACAGGTTCAGGCATACAAATCAGCAAGAGGAAAAGCCCGGTGTTTAGGATTCCAGGCTAGAACCCCAGCCACGTGTAGGCCAAGATGGCGACCACCACGTGTAAAGGAAAAAAAAGCTTCCAAGGGGAATAAGCGCTCACAAGGAGAGATCCCACAAAGAAGAAGAAGGCCTGGAGAGCGGGAACCGGCTAGTTTATATCTCTGTAACTCAGACCTTCCTCCCACTGTTATGGAAAGCAGGGAGGGTCCAATGCCCTTAGGTAATCCCTCCCTGCACCTCACCTAGGCCTTTACTATGCTCATGTTTTGAGCCAAAATCTGCCTGGGATTGCCTTTGTAGTGTAGAGAAGGGGGTTTCTGAGATGGCATGTCTCTGTACCAAAGACTAATACTAATGCCAGTTAAATATTTCTCCAAGCCTTCACAAGTCTCTTCTACTTCATTGTAGTTTTATAATTTAGTTGCCTTTGAGTATATCAGGGAGCCATGCTTGTTTGCTTGGAAGCAAATAGCATTTCTCTCTGGTCTAATTACTTAGGGGTCCAGCGTGGCCAGGCTAATATGCTGGTAAGATCTAGCTAGTCCCACGATGATTGTGGTAGCATGGGAGAATATTTATACCAGCTAATACAGCATACATGGTCGGATAAACTGCCACATTTAGACTACCCCCTTATCTACGGAGTGATTTGCGGGAGGCACTCCAGAGCAGATGCAGCGGCCCTTAGGAGTCCTGCAACATACCACTACTCTATGTGGATACAAGTGCCAAACCAGTTACTGTTCTGCCTAAAACTAGAACTTGAAAGAAATCATTATCATATTTAAGTACCCAAGGCTATCATGATAAGAGTGGACTTCACTCACAGGACCTCTGTGTTGGCTCACTGGGCAATTAGTTGGTGGCAGATTCCATCCATAACACAGCATTATATGGGATACAACCTCTCCTTCCACATTTAGCCTTGAGAAACAAAGTCTATAAATTGCATGCAGCAGCAGGGCCATACGATGCCCAGGTTCTACCTTCTATCTGGTTTGAATGATAGCTCCACACAGGGGGTCATCACTTTCCTAATAGGTTTACTGAAGCCCCCCAATGTAAGCATACATAAACATATGCTTACATGCTCTTTCACACAGACACACAAGCCCTAAAACTGCATGCATTCAAAAAAAAGTTTGAATGCCTACTTCACCCTCTGTATTACACCACACAGAGGGTGAAGTAGGTAATGCAGGTCATGTAGATAGTATGAGCACATATATTTCAGAAACATTTGGTAGACAAACAATAAGAACAAGAAGCCAGCAGAAAAGATGCCACCAGGGGGCCACAGTTGTCTCTGTACAGAAGTTCCTCAAGAGCCACCCTGAGTCCTTTGTAACACTGTGCCAAGCTAAATATCACCAAGACAGTGAGGACCATGGTATAGACAGTTTATGACCAAGGCTGCAAACAGCAGCTCTGCATTCTGGTAGCCAAAGTAGAAGGTTCTGGGAATCTTCAGGCAGGAGTGTTGGTGAGGTAGGGTGCTAATAGATGTTTCTGGGGCAGATGAGATCACATCCAGCCCCCACCCATGATACAAATGACACATTGGAATAGACAAACGGTTTTGTCCGTCGGATGGATAAGTAGGCAGGCAGTGTTCAGGTCTGGAAAGAGCAGGAGCTTCCTCCAGATGTCCTGAACATTGGTGATCTTTGAGTCTCACATTATATAGCCATGCAGGTCACACTCCTAAAACTGACTCTCCCTACAGAGAACTTCACTAGAAAACCCTATCTACCTCAGCCTAGCCCTTCACACCCTTTGACAAAGGTCAAGGAGTGAAAAATCAGGGTCCATAAACACACCTCATCAGACAAACTCAGTAACCCTTTTCCTGCTGCCTCCTCTAGTTTTATGCCTGATGGATTAAAGACTAACAATCACTATTAAGACATAAAATTTAAAAGAATGGAAAAAATTTAGATTCCTTATACCTTGAGCATCAATGGTCCTCAAACAAAGCTAGACACAAATGATTTTAGCATTAAATGTTTATGTGATTTTTTCACAGATAGCCGTTTCACTGACAAATTCATAGAAATCCAAAAAGTGTGGACTCAGATCAAAATCAGAGGAAGACAGATAACATCCATGTGTGCATACTTATGCAGTCTCCCCTTGTTTCCTTGGGTTCCCCATTTCCTTCCCTGCATGGAGTTAAGTCTTGAGAGATGGTGTTCTAACTGAGAAACTCTCATCCTCATTAATGTTAAAGCAGACCTCAATATCACACTCACGGGCCATCATGACTGCTTCTGTGTTGTGAGAAAGCAACAGGATTTCTCCCAGAGATGATACCTAATAGGACACTTACATTCTCAATCAATACACTTCCCAGATGCAAAGCGTGGGCTATAGGTACTCTTAGCGCATCACCCAACTCACCTTGAATTTCCCAGCTGGATTATTGTTCTGATCTTTACAAAACATTTTTCCAGCCATTCTTTGTAGAGATTACAAAGCCCCATCCCCGTTGCCTTAGAGCATTTGCTGCCCCTGGCAAAAATTCTCTCATACAGACAATAAACTCTAGGAATCTGTCAACTAAATTTTAGAAGATCAGACCTTCCAATTTGCATTCTGTTCTCAACCTAGATTTCAAATTGGAATCCAAATTCCAACTTAAATTGGGTATAATTTTTCAAAATTAAAGTTGTCTTTTCATGGGTCACCATTCCAGTTGGCAAGTTAATTACCATCCACAGGTGTGGAACAAATTGGGAATTTCTGAGGTAGCCAGGTGATACCCCTCAAATCACACTGCAGCCAATGCCACCTGGCTCCATAAATACCAAGGAGTGTTACTCTTCTGTGGGACTTAAGCAAGGTCTGAAAGATGCCACTTTCACTAGGAGCCACCAAATCCCAACATGGCAAAAGAAGACTTGAGTATCACTCAACAGGACCCTTCTGAGGCCATGTGTGATCAGGAGAACTCAGGTTCCTTTGAGGTTCTGTACACAGCAGACAACTCAATGTCACTCAGTTAGGGGGAAAACTGTATGTCGTGGGATATTCCACACAGTAACCACAGGGTACTATTTCCAAGTCTGAATATCTGAAATCACACACTCATCGAGTAACCCAAATAAGGCTGAGGAAGCTCACAATCAAGGCCAGACAGCCACATGCACCAAGCACACTCACATGTAGACAAAGTCCAATTTTCAATGATAATGAAAGTCTAATTTCATTAGATTTCAGTCAGAGCCTGGCAAAGTACCCATGTCCTATTTGATAGGAGAAAAACCAGTAATAATTGTAGACCTCACTCCCATGTCCTGAACAAATGGTTTGAGGCTTTTAGTATTCCTGGAGTGAGCAGATGCCCTTGGGCTAAACTAGCATGCAACATAACATATGGAGATGTTACTGGCACCCGCTTGAGCAAATTGAAGAACAATGGGAAGACAAGTGACAAGACAAGTGATAATGAAAGTCTAAAAGAGCACACCTTCAGACTCAGGCTTTCTTTACTGGTGAACCATCATAGTAGGATCAACACATGAGTCTAATTTTTCATTCATTCACTGTCACTGTATCACTGTCTTCCCATTCATCATCGATTTGCTCGAGCGAGCACCAGTAACATCTCCATATGTCCTGTCTCATGCAAGTAGAGCCCAAGGGTACCTGCTTGCTCCAGTGTTGGGGAATCACCGCCGGGTCCCCGACAGTGTCAGGACAGAGGTTGTCTTCTACCTCCAAGGATGCCGGGAGAACAGATGAAAACTCACATGTCCGGTGCAGTTCCAAAAATGGCTTTTAATAGTACAAAAGCTCTTCCACAGCACTCCAATATAATGAACAAACTTTAGCTCTGGTCTGAACTTAGACCATACAAAAGAGCCTAAATCTCCCACCTAAGAGAGAGGATCTCACCTGAGCTGAGTCCTACCCAGAAGAAGGAGCAAAAGGCCAAGAGCAAAAGGCCAAAAGCCAAAAGCCAAAAGCCAAAGAGCCAAAAGCTGAAGGCTGAGGAACCAAAAGGCAAATGGTGAAGGGGCCTCAAGTCAGCCCCTTATATACACCAAAGTAATCCAACCGGGAGGGCATGTCAACAAAAAACTCTAAACAGAGTGTAGTGCCACACCTTATTGCCGGTATAAACAAAGGTTATGCCAAGGACTAAGGAGATTATCTCTTATGTAAAACACTGGAGAGAGAGAGGGCTGATATAAAAGTAATACATCTTAACTTCATGATGTAATCTAGATGGTACCCACAAGGTCCTTCTTATTATTATCTGCACCAGGGTGATTCTGAGTATCTTGTTCTCTTGTACTGAAAGGGTCACTCTCGCCTGCTTAGAGCAAACTAGTATGATCCTTCCTATAGTCTTTCTATAGTCTCAGCGTAGCCAGGGTGGTAGTCTCCTGGTAAATTCCTAACTGTCCCACGCTGGGTGCAGTGGGTATAAAGAGGAGCTGTGCCCAATCTAGAAAACATAGAAGTCTTAGTAGATGTATAAGTCAGAAGTTATTCAATCAAGGTGACTTCTGTAAGTGCCACACCCTCTAGCAATGTTTACATAGAAGAGAGGTCTCATTAGAATGAACCTTGATTTAAGTAGATTAAGCTGGGAGTGAGCAAAACAACAAAACTCCCAGAATAGCTAAACCTGTCCTCCAACACTCCAGGAACATAAAGAGCCTCAAACCATTCCATCAGGTCATGGGAATGAGGTCTATAATTATTACTGGTATTTGGCATATCAAATACAACACGGATAGCTTGCCAGGCTCTGCCATGCGGGTAGTCATTCATTATTTTTTCATTCATTATTTTTTTTAATTTCCTAGAAACACTCCTCTGATTGACAAGCTGATTATCGTCCATAGGCAGGAGTGGTGTTTGTTATTCACCACACAGCACCTGAGAATACACACAGATACATATTCCACTCCACCTGGATATGTGTCCAACAAGTCTTTGTTCTTCTATATTTCAAGACTAGTACTTGATAGTGTAGCAAAGAAGAAACTAAGGCCTTAATGGTAAAATTGTCATTTGCCTTCCCTACTCTGGGCTGCTATAATAGAACAATATGATATTTTTTACTGGCTCCAATCCAGTCACAATACCCAGTAGGAACACTGCCCTCAAACCCCCACTGACTGAAATGAAGCATACATTAGTAAGTGGGGAGTGACATGCAGAATGACTAGATGGCCCTAGTGTGACTATACCCTGAACCTTGTTTGAAAGTCAGTTTAGACGTCCCTAACCCAGGGGCTGGAGTGATAGCACAGTGGGTAGTGATTTTGCCTTGCGCTTGGTCAACCTGGGTTTGATCCGCATCATCCCATATGGTCCCCTGAGCACTGCCAGGTGTAATTCCTGAGTGCAGAGCCAGGAGTCACCCCTGAGCATTGCCAGGCGTGAACCAAAAAATAAACAAACAAACAAAAAAGAAATTTTAAGTAGCTTAAGCCCTACTTAAGAAGGGCTTAAGAAGCTTAAGTAGGGCTTAAGAAATTCAACACACTTATGCCTTCCCAGGCACAAAACCTTCAATTCCATGCATTCAAAAGAAAAATCCACCATGAAGTCATATCAAATGCTAGTTTCCTTGCCCATAGAAAATGAATTCTCAAGTCATAGGTCAAGAGCACTGACTTTCTTTTTGTATCATTTATTGAGGACCCAGTTGCAGACCACCCCCAGGAACATCCTCTCTGGGACTCTAGATATAGGGCTTTTCTGCATCTCCACCAAAAATGCACACAGCACATCCTATAGCATGACTGGGCACACAGATTCAAGCATTTTTATGAAATTTGGATTCTGGGATGCCTTGGGAAAGAATAAGGGGTTCAGCCTAGCCTGGGACTGAAGAACCAAGGGTCTTGCAATCTGGAGTGTTGGGAGTAGAGAGACAGGGACTGACAGGAAGCAATGGGTGGAGTACAACATTTCTGTACTGTGACCTGGAACCAGAAGCATCTGCCACACTAGTCAGCTTGTCCAGGTTAGTGGCAAGGATCTGCCAAATCCAGGTTCAAGAGCATGTCATTCTTCCAGTGGTAGCACAGGTATCCTATGCCAGACCCTGTACTAAAGCCAGAGGGGAGGTAGGCATTGTACGTCATGATGGTTAGCATGAGCACATACCTGAGGAACACCTGAAAGACATATAACATTGTCTGTGGGAGGTGAGGCCAGCTCAGCAGTTGCAGCTGTGAACGTTATCAGCCTTCAACAAAAGTTTCTAGAGAGGGTGAGAGAGAAAAGTGCCTACTATAGCAGCAAGCTGGGGGTTGGGGAAGGAATCTGGGGACATTGGTGGTATGAAATGTATACTGGTGGAGGGATGGGTGCTAGAAAACTGTATGAATATCTTTGTAATTGTATATCTCACAGTGGTATAATAAAATAAAAACATAGAATAAGATGAAGTGAAGTTTCTCTCTAGCCACCTCGAGATTCTTGTAGCTGAGTGCCAGAGTGGACATCATTGGGTCAGCAAGCCTGTTCATCATCAAGCCTGGAAATGGCATCTCCACATTCTGGTAGCCAAAGGAGCAAACGGTGGGCATAGTCATGGTAGTCATGTGTCTGTTACTGTGGGGGTGCTGGGCCGAGAGGCTGGAGGTGTAGTGAGAGGTGTAGTGGAGGTGTAGCTGGAGGCGTAGCGGTGCTGCTGGAGGGCTCTGGTGGCAATGAGATCATAGCTGATCCGACATTGTTGTGCAGATGACACATGAGGCCAGCAGAAGCATCGCCTTCCTAAAGTAGGCAGGAGTAGATTTGGTCCAGGTCTGCAACTAAAATCTCCTCTCAGTAATTTCAGCAGTCACTGAATCTTAGACCTTTTGTACCTTATGTACTATATAGAACACCCTCCCTAGAAAGACCCTCTGTCCCTTCATTAATCCCATCTCACCCTTTCCATGAGGCAAAAGAAAGAAAAAATCAGGGTCCAAACACACACCTAATCAGGGAAATCCTTGAATCTTGCTGCCCACCTTTTCCATGGTAATGCCTGGGGGGTAAGTGGTTTCAATGACTAAGTACTGCCAAGCCAATGGAAAGCAACCGCCCAAAAACCACACAAAATGACAGTAAAAAAGTGAACTTAAGTCATTTTCAGGGTTGGAGAGATAGCCCAGCGGGTAGGGGCGTTTGCCTTGCACGCAGCCGGCCCATGCCGGCCTGGGTTCGATCCCCGGCATCCCATATTCCCATATGGTCCCCAAGCACTGCCAGGAGTAATTCCTGAGTGCAGAGCCAGGATTAACCCCTGAGCATCGCCGGGTGTGACCCAAAACCAAAAAAAAAAAAAAAAAAAAGTCATTTCCAGTGCTTGGCTCAATGGCAGGAATAGAATGGCATGCTGGGAAATCCATTCCTAGGCCTGTAGCTATGTTAAATGGAGAGGTGCCCTCACCTTGCCCCTCATTCCCCTCTGCTCAGCCTTCAAGGTGTCACTGATTATTATATTATCTTAGTGTTTTCAGCATTCACCATACAGTTGAGAAGTTGATTTTCATTTACTGTCATGATTTTGAATGCATAAGATAGTTAGGAAGCTCCTTTGAAATCCACTACTGCAGACTCCAAGTTTACTTGGGTCCAGTAAATCTTTGAACGACCTCAAATGGTGACTGAGAAACATCATTCTCACATATAGTCTACAATTTTAAAATTACAATGTGTTAAAAGTATTACCCCTCACCCCCTACTAGGGCTTCTCTAGAACTCCAAAGGCACACAATATTAATAATGGGCCATTTCAAATAAAAGTTTTTATACACTATCTTCCAAAGGCAGAGACTTACAGATATGGGGCAGAACTGCTACTTGCTCTCCCTGTGCCCAGCCACTCACGAGGCGCCTGGGAGGGATGGCGGGTTCTAGCCCTGGCCTGCCACCCCAGCAGAGTCTCACAAAAAGCCAGACAACCCCCACTCCATGAGGGCCGCCATTTTCCACATCCAGACTTCGCTCTCATCAGAACTCCACCCAGTGACAGCCTATCACAGCCGAATCATCGACACCCACCCTGCAGCAGTTTGTTGTTTTTTTTTTCAATCCGGCCCAGGAGATTTGTTCTCACCAAACTTTGAGTCATCCCAAAAGGAGCATTTTCAGGGTTTGGAGACCTGGAGAAAATGTGTGCTGATCCAAAGACTCACAGACATGGGGCAGAGCTGCTACTTGCTCTCCCTGTGCCCAGTCGCTCACAAGGTGCCCGGGAGGAAAGGTGGGTCCTAGCCCTGGCCCTCCACCCAAGCAGAGCCTTGCAACAAGCCAGACAATCCCCCACTCCATGAGGGCTACCATTGTCCACATACGGACTTCCCCCTTTTCAGAAATCCACCATCAGAGTCAGAAATCCACCCAGCACATGAATCTATCACAGCCCGGATCATTGACACCCACCCTGCAGCAGTTTTTTTTTTCTTTTTTTTTTTTTTTTTTTGCTTTTTTGGGCCCACACCGGCAATGCTCAGGGGTTTCTCATGGCTCTGCACTCAGGAATTACTCCTGGCAGTGCTCGGGGACCATATGGGATTCTGGGGATTAAACCCAGGCCAGCATAGGCCGGCAGCGTGCAAGGCAAATGCCCTACCGCTGGGCTATTGCTCCTGCCCCTGGAGCAGTTTTTTTTCAATCCGGCCCAGGTATGCGGATCCAGAGACTCACAGACATGGGGCAGAGCTGCTACTTGTTCTCCCTGTGCCCAGTCGCTCATGAGGTGCCCGGGAGGGATGGCGGGTTCTAGCCCTGGCCCACCACCCCAGCAGAGCCGCACAACAAGCCAGATGACCCCCCCGCCTCCATGAGGGCTGCCATTTTCCACATCCGGACTTCCCCCTCATCAGAAATCCACTCAGCAGACGAGCTTGTCACAGCCGGGCTCACCCAGCCGCTTGCAACTGCATGGTTCATCAATAAATGCTGACTTTAGAGGTAACTACAAGAGTATGCCACCCACCCGCAAGCCTGGCAAGTTGCCCGTGTCATATTTCATATGCCAAATACCAGTAACAATTATATTAGGTCATTCCCATGACCTAATATAATGGTTTGAGGCTCTTTATGTTCCCAGAGCAAGCATATGCCCTTGAGCTCTACTAGCATGAGACAGGACATATGGAGATATCACTGGTGCCTGCTCGAGCAAATAGATGATGAACGGGAAGATAGTGATAGTGATAGTGATCTTCCAAAGGCTCACAATATTAGTAATGGGACATTTCAAATGAAAGTTTTAGATCTGGAGTGATAGTCCAGCGGGTAGGGCATTCCCCTTGCATATGGACCACCCAGGTTTGATCCCCGGCATCACATATGGTACCCTGAGCACTTCCAGGAGTAATTCCTGAGTGCAGAGCCAGGAGTAACCCCTGGACATTGCCAGGTGTGACCCAAAAAAAAAAGTTTTAAAAGATCATGTTTTAAAAGATATATTTTTAATAGATATAGTTTTAAAAGATATAGCTTTAAAAGATATTTTCTGGGCCGGAGCGATAGTTTAGCGAGTAGGGCATTTGCCTTGCCCGCGGCAGGCCCATGCTGGCCCAGGTTTGATCCCATATGGTTCCCCTAGCACCGCCAGGAGTAATTCCTGAGTGCAGAGCCAGGAGTAACCCCTGAGCATTGCCGGGTATGACCCAAAAAGCAAAAAAAAAAAAAAAAAAAAAAGATATATTTTCTTTCTCCATAGGATACCCTTCCCTTCTGGCAGTCAAATTTATCATCCCCACTCAAAGGGTATCCTGTTTGTAATTCACCAAACAGAACCCAGTAAGCACATTTGGTTTAAATTCCACTCCACCTAGATACCTGTCTCCAAAAGATCCCTTATCTAATGAATACAAATGATCCTAGGTTAAATACCAACAGCAGTGGCTCACCATAGATGACTTATCTTTTCTCCAACCTACCCTATGACTTGACCAATGAACATGTGTAGTGTTGGTAGGGATTATTGGTGGTGAATGAACCACCCACCCCAACATACCAAGACGCAACTACCAGAGTTCTACCCCTTGACCTAGATGCCAACAGACGAACCCTATGTTGCCCCTTCCATGGCTGTTAGCATTGGGATTTTGCATACCTAGACTAAGAACAACCACAAGGCAACCTCCAGTGGTGATTGATCAAAGCTTTATTGCAATATTTGGATTCTGGTTTTCCAATGGCCACAATTCCCTTAAGACACAATCTCTTCAGGCAAAACGAGTCACACAAGTTTGGGGATGGGCTGGGGTGGGATGGGGCAAGCAAATGGAGATTAATGAAGGAAGTCAGATGAGAGCCAGAGAGAAAGTGGGCCCTGTCCAATGAATGGAAACTTCCAGCATCTGCCTCAGCAGCTTGTCAAGTTCAGTGGCAAGGATCTGTGTCCAAGCGCATGGTGTTCTTCCAGCAGAAGAGCAGGTATCCAGTGCCAGCCCCGCCAGCACAGCCAGGGCGAGGTAGGCATTGTAGGTCATGACGGTCAGCATGAGCACATAGCTCACGAACACCTGGAGGACATACAGCAAGGTTTGCACGAGGTGAGGCCAGCTCAGCAGCAGCTGCTGCTGCCCACTCTCTGCCGCGACAGAAGTTTCTCACGACTGAGCTTGAGCCCTTCATAGCACAGCGCCAGGATGAACATCGCCAGGATGCCGAGGACCATGCCAGTGGGGCTGTTTATCACCAAGCCCGGAAACAGCAGCTCCACATTCTGGAAGCCAAAGTAGAAGGTGGTGGGCATCATCGTGGTCACCGTGTGTCGGTTGCTCCCAGAGTGCGGGGTCCCAGGCGTCCGGACGGCTGATGATTAGGGTGCTCTTGGTGGTCTCTGGGGCTGGTAAGTGGCTGCCACCTCCCTCGTGCTGATGCAGATGATCAGGGTAGCAAAGGGGCGTTTTCTGAAGGCAGGAGAAGTTGATTCCTGCCTGATGCTTTGGCTCCTCTAGGTGCCTTATGCAGTTACTGAGCTTCAAAGTCTCCACTTTTTATGTACCCATGCAGGAGACCCTCCCTACAAAGATCCTCCCTACAAGGACCCTCCATAAAAACTCTCCCTAGAAGACTTCGCCTAGAAGACCCTCCCCAGAAGCCCCTCCCTAAAAAGGATAATCCATCAACTAATCTCTTCACAGCTCAGGATTATTTTGAAAAACCCCTCAGGGGTTTTCAAGAGAGTAAAGCAAAGAGCAGCTGAGTCAAATACATACCTTATCAAGGAGCCCTTGGCTAATCTCTTCACTCTCCAGATTAGTTGGAAAACCACTGAGGGGAAAGGAAAGAAAAATCTAGGTTCAACACATACCTAATCAAGGCTCCATCTAGTGAATTGGGCCTGCCCTGGGACACTGTTTAATGCCTCATGGCATCAGCTCTTCTCGAGGAAGTAGATGCTTTGGGGTTCAGAGAGCCTAAATATTGCTAAGTCATGGAAAAGAAACCCACTTAAAAATGGAAACACTATCCCCAAGTCACTCATCCAAACATAGTTCAAGTTGGCTTCAAATTTATTCTACTTCTGAAGGTTGGCTCCAGGTCCATCAGAAAGGTTATTTCTATTATCACTACAGGAGCCCAGGGACTTCTAACAGATATATCTCCTCCATTCTCACCCAAACCTCTTATTCAGCCTCTGCATGCTGCAGTCCACAGAGCTCTACCTTATCAAAAACAGAAGTGTGAATCAGTTGAGGCATGGAAAGGGTATGAAATGTACTGGAACAGTAACCATAGCCCTGGTTTCCCCCAGTACACATGAACTGGTTACTTTGAACATGGAAATGTTAGCTGGTCCAATGTCCACCATCACTGTCTATGACTTTAGAAGCATAGCCTAGCGATCTCCACTCACAATCATAGACACCAACAATTACTAATAAGGAATTAAACAAAAAGTAATAAACTGGGCCAGAGTGATAATCCAGTGGGTAGGGCGTTTGCCTTGCATTTGGCGAACTAGGTTCAATCCCCGGCATCCCATATGGTCTCCTGAGCACTGCCAGGGAGTGGTTCCTGAGTGCAGAGCCAGGAGTAACCCCTGAGCATTGCAGGGTGTGACCCAAAAAGCAAAAAAAAAAAAAAAAAAAAAAAGGAATGGAAAGAGAAGGAAAATGCAACATACCCTACTATCCCACAATCTTACTCACTGATGTAAAATGTGTGCCATGGGGTACCTCATGCAGCACCCACCGACCTGTCATGCATCCAAGAGGCATATTTGATCTGATCTGTCCCAAAAGGACAATAAACCCTGGACTGGCCTCCCTCGAAGAACTTAGGAAGCTATACACCCAGCTCCACACATCAATACCTTCCTAGCCACAGTTTCACACTGGGCTCCAACCCTAATAATGAGTTCATTGAAATGAAATTTAAAAACCTCATGCCATCAGTCACAAGCTTGGCTCCCTAGTGAACAACCAAGAGCCCAAATCAGAATCAATGAGATGTTTAATTTGGCACTATTAATTCCAATTCCGTGGGGCACCCTTCTGGTTAACAAGTCAATTGTCATCCACAGACCCAGCACATCAAAGAGCTGCTTGTGCAGACTACACTCCACGTGGATACCATTAAAAAAAAGGGGGGGCTGCAGTGATTGTCTAGCAGGTAGGACACTTGCCTGGCTAGTGAATTCAATCTCTGGCATCTCTGGATCATCTCTGATTACCAACTCCTGGGGCATTTGTGGAGGCACCGAATTCCATCCCAGGCATTCTGACTTTACCTGTCTCTCACCTGCAACTTAGAAGAAAAGTCTCCACACAGGGTATGACAGGCACACAGCTGGGCCCCACAGGTGCCCAGATTCTAGCCTAGATTTGTCTGAAAGATCATCTGGCACCCTCTGCTGAATCATACCTATTGGGGCCTTACCTAGCAACACCCCACCACCCAAACCAGCTCTATAGACCCATAAACTCTATAGACCCACAAACTATAGACCCACAAGGCTCACACAGGCTCACAAAAATGCAAAAAATTCATCCGTTCCACAAAATTCAGCAAGATGTCCCAAGAACTCAACTTTTCTTGCCCAGTGAACAGTTGTGATTCCAGGTCAGAGTCCTATGTGCTTGTGCTCCATTTTCATTGTTTATTATCACTATTTTCATGACCAGTTGATTGTCATCTATAGTGGTCAATACAAGGCATGTGTGTGTGTGAGCCGCATATATCCAACACACCAGGTTACAGCTTCTACAAATTATGTTGGTTCCTTGGTTTCTTACCAATGGACCTTCCCTGCTCACTGCTACAATTTACCCTTCTAAGTGCTGGAATAGTGCACACTCCACTCTCCCTTGAGACCAAGTCCCAAATTCTCAATTGCAAAGTATGGACTCTGAGTTTCACTGTGAATATATTCCTTTCGAGACTTCCCTTCTGATAGAAGAGACTCATCCCTTTTGACCACTGAACCCAGAAAGTAGATCACATCTCTATTTCTTCAATTTCCTTTAAACATTTTCAATACACGACTTTCCAAATATGTTAATCATTTCATCTTTACTTTAAATGCTTTTTAGTGTACTGTTAAGCCTTTTATTTTTACTTGTTCTGTGTTATATTTTTAACCCATGTATTTTTCTAGAGAATACAAGTTGATGTCACAGTTTTCATTTAATTTAAATTTGAATTAAAATTTAAATTTGTCTCCAAGTATCTCTCTCTTCCTCTCGTTCTCTCAAACCCCTACAACTTTAGTTACATATTTACTTTCCATATGTTCATATTGTGCTTTATATTGTAATTAATGTCTAGTGCCATTTCATTGTTTTGACAACTGATACTTTTATTAAGTTTATTCAGTCTTTCTATACCTTACTTGGTATAGACAGCATTTTTTCCTGTTCTTAAAGATGATGTGCAATTGCCTATTTGGGGGTGAAAAAGTTCTTATATATAAGATTTAGGTAATCTTAGCCAATATGATTTTTTAAATCTTTCTTATTTTTCTTAATTATTTTCTGAATCATCTTTCTGTGAATGTGCAAAGGAGTTAACATATTTAACTCTCATTGCATTCCTTTCCATTTTCCTAAAAGCTGTGCTTATATTTGCATCTTATATTGAACACATTTACCATTTATTTGCATACATATAACAGTTGGATAATTTTGTCTTATTAATCTTTTACCAATATACTTTTATTACAGTTTTTTTGTTTTACAGGTTTTTTTTTTGATACAAGTTAAAATGCAACTAGGTTTCGCTATATTTATATATTTTGATTGAATTTTTTTTTTCTATCAAGTGCTATTTATATGTGTGTTTTTTTTATAACTTTTCTTAAAAGTTTTATTCCATTGGCCAGAGAGAGCACAACAGGTAAGGACTGCTGCCTTGAACACAGCTGACTGGAGTTTTATGTCCAACGTGTTTCTATTTGCCTTTAAATATGAACAATTATTTCCCCAATATTATTTGGTTACATACCAAATAATACAAGCCTCTCTGATCTTTTTTTGGAGGGGGGGGAGTATTGGGTTTTAGGGGCACACCTGATGTTGTTCCGGCCTACTCCAGTTTCTGTGCTCATGGCTTATTTCTGGCAGTGCTTGGGATACCAAACCAGGACTAGCCACATGCGAGTGTTCTGGCAAGCACCTAAGCCCTGTAACATCTCTCCAGCACCATCTTTATTTCTTGTTTTTCAGCAAAACAAAATAGCTTTGATTTATTTATTTTTTTAAAAAATCACTTTTTAGCAGATCAAAACAGGTTTCATTGGGGCCAGAGCGATAGACCAGCGGGTAGGGCATTTGCTTTGCAGGCGGCCGGCCCATGCCGCCTGAGTTCCATCCCTGGCATCCCATATGGTCCCCGAGCACCGCCAGGTGTGTAATTCCTGAGTACAGAGCCAGGAGTAACCCCTGAGCATCGCCAGGTGTGACCCAAAAAAGCAAACAAAAAAAAAAAACAGTTTTTATTAAAAAAATTACTTAGAAAAGTGTGAGAAGAGAGAAAGAGGGCCCATGCTTGGAAAAGAAAGAACACAACCTAGAAACAAAGCCCTGGAATGCTTGGGGGTAGGGGGTGGAGTTTAATCTTGAATTTGTCTTAGAGATAGCTTTTAACTGTTGATGGTTCTTTTTTCTTTCCTGGTTTTTTGTTGTTGTTTTTCACTGCGGGAGGGCAAAGGAAGCACACACAGTAGTGCTCAGGGCTTATTCCTGGCTCTGCACTCAGGAACAACTGCTGGTGGTTCCCCTGTACTATCACCCCGCCCTTCTTGATGGTGTTTCTTTAGATTACCGTGACATTAAGGGTTTTCTATATCCTCACCTTTCCTGAGGGAGGGTCCACCATAAATAGAAGGTGGAGTCTCTATTTTTGTGTCTTGGAAACCCCTCTGTTTCCCATCTCAAAGAGTTCAGTATTTACTTCTCAAAGGATGTGGGACTCATCCTTTGGGTGGCTCCAGGGCTACTCCTTTCCCTTAAATTTAACCATGTTTATTTTCTCTCAATGTTGTACTTGCTTGTGCTTCATCTTTTTTTTTTTTTTTTTTTTTTTTTTTGCTTTTTGAGTCACACCCAGCAATACTCAGGGTTTGCCTGGCTTTATGCTTAGGAATTACTCCTGGTGGTGCTTGTGGGACCTTATAGGATGCCAGGGATCTAACCTGGGTTGGTCACATGCAAGGCAAAGGCCATATCAATCTATCGCTCAAGCCTCAATCGATTTGATGTAGTTGGGGCCCCATGGGTGGCTTTTGTGAGGCAGGGGAGGAGAGACACTAGAGAAAAGGTCACTTTTTCCCAATCTGCATTTGCCACCTGGGACCACTGGGCAGGGCTTATCCAGGGGATTCCTGATTTTGCTGGTTCTTGTTTTGCTTCTCTGAAGAAGAATTTCAGGAGGAGACAAGCAGTGTAGCAAAATAGATTTTATTTTGGAGGTTTTGAGCAATGGGAAAGAGGAGAGAGACAGAGAGAGACAGAGAGAACTTGGTGAGGGGAGATGTGGAGGACACATGTGCTCGCTCACGTGGGCTTAAGCATCATGTGGGCTCGGGCAGCATATTCTCTGGGCTTCCTTTGTTCAAGGGGACTTTCACAGATTTTCCCCACGCTGTCTTCCACCCCTCTCCTTCTACCTAGGTAAAGGTTCCTTGTTAGGGCAGTTGCAAAGAGGGGTGAGTTGGGAATGAGTTTAGAACCACGTTGTGATACAGGAGCCAAGACCTGATAAGTCCTGGAGCTAGCCCAGATCAGAAAAAAGCTGGACCTACCCTCCAGTTAAAGCAGGATCAGAGGTCAAGAAAAGAAGTTTTCAAAGAAGACCCCTCCTAGCTCTATCCCTTTGGCAACTGACATAGCAATGGGTTTTTGACTAGGTAGAAGCTCAAATAAAATCTGATTTTTTTTTTTAACTTCACTGTTGGTCTTGATGCAGGTGAGCCTCACGGGTGGCTTATGTGAGGTTGGAGGGAGAGAGATGGTCGCTTCTCCCCCCAGCCGTCTCTGCTGCCTGGGACCCGCTGGGCAGGCTAAGGACTGATAAAGTCTGCAATGAGCCTCTGCACGGCGTGGGCCTGAGCCCCACCAGCCCCACGAGGTGGTTGTCAAGCCACACCTGATGTCCGCTTGATCTATAGGCATGGGAGTTGATCCCCACTGCCCGAGATTTCTCGGGAGCCACGGACTCAGGCTGGAGGAGGAATTGCTCTTTGCAGGAAAGGAAAGTCAGTCCTAGGCCTTACCTAGAGTTTCCTCAGAGTTCTTGTCTTCCTCACAGAAAAAAAAAATTCAGGAGTATATGAGCAGTGAAGTAAAGCAGATTTCATTATGGAGGTTTAGGGATGGGGAAGTAAGAGGGAAAGTGAGATAGGGAGAGTACACATCTCAAGAGGGAGTTACAGGCCACACATATGCTCGAGCACCATTTGTGAGATATATGATCACAAAAAATTTTATGTTGATCTATGCTACTGTAACTTTTATTTTAGCACAACATTTCTTCCTTCCAAAGAAGTGGTCTTTTTATTTGTCCCAGGCATTATTTTCCTCTAATTCTTGTTTATTTTCCTTCTCAATCAATTGGTTATATATATATATATATATATATATATATATATATATATATATATATATATATATATATATCTGCTAACTTCTATGCTCGAGATATTTTTCAAATTTTTTTTCTATAGTTAAGTTTTTAGCATTGGTATCAGAAAATATATAGTGTGTGTTAAATTTCAAAAATATTTAATAAATGCTCTGTTTCAAGAGTAGGGCATTTCTTTTTTTTCTGTTTTTTGTTTTGTTTTGGGGCCACACCTCAAAATGATCAGTGGTAACTGCTGGCTCTGTACTCGGGAATTGCTGCTGGCCATGTTCAGGGACCACACTGAATGTCAAGGATCAAAACAAAACTACCATATGCAAGGCATACACCCTACCCACTATACTGTCTCTCCAGCCCCAAGAATATGGTCTATTCTTGAAATGTTCCCTCCATTTCAAAAACACTAAGTTCCACATTTTCATAATAAAATAATCTACAGACATTAATTAGATATTCTTTTTTCATTTACCTTTAAGTTGGTCATTTGCTTTTTTATTTGTTTAGTTGCTTTGCAAGCGGCAGGGTTGTGTGTTCAAATAGCCCATCTAACATTTATATTTTTACACTACTTTACAATCTTAACAATTTGATAGGCTTAGCTCTGGCTGAACAAGCCTGAAGCAGTGATGCCAAAAGGATTAATAAAAGAGAAAGAAAAAAAGAGAAAAATCATGGGATTGGGGGCAAAAAGGCCTCCTACTGTCCTCATATTGCATTATGTATTGCTTAGAATAAGTAAACATAATGTGAAAACAAACATGTTTAGTTAGAATAAACTTTTCATTTAATGATTAGGTAGGGTTCCATTGGGCTGTGGCACCCTGACACTGGACAAGGAGATTGGGTGAGAAGGGCAGGGATCAGTCTCCTAGGAGTCACTTGGCTACTGTGGTAATAATAGATACAGCCCCTCTCATGGTCCTGTTAGGGGAATGCATAGGGAAACCAACTTTAACTGTTTGGGGCTAGATAGTTATGGGAAAATGGGTTTTATTTTGAAATGAGATCCTTTTCTGTGATTTGGCAATGTTTAAGACCTCTGATCCCTAAAAGTATCTGGTTCCTGGAGAAGCCCTTATCCAATGAGGCAGCAAGAGATGGGCAGGCAGAAGTTGCTGGGTGGCACCTTGAGGGGATATGTGTTTCAACCAGCTTTAATTCTCTTTACTCTCAGAGTTTTTCAAGATAACCTTGAGGTGTGAAGAGATTAGCTTAGCAATTATCATTTAGGGAGGGTCTTATGGGAGAGTCTTCTAGGGAGGGTCTTCAGGGAAGATCTTTGTAGGGAGGGGGGTCTTTGTAGGGAGGGACTCCTGCTTGGGTACATAAAAAGTGGAGACTTTGAAGCTCAGTAACTGCATAAGGCACCTAGAGGAGCCAAAGCATCAGGCAGGAATCAACTTCTCCTGCCTTCAGAAAACGCCCCTTTGCTACCCTGATCATCTGCATCAGCACGAGGAGGTGGCAGCCACTTACCAGCCCCAGAGACCACCAAGAGCACCCTAATCATCAGCCATCAGACGCCTGGGACCCCCGCACTCTGGGAGCAACCGACACACGGTGACCACGATGATGCCCACCACCTTCTACTTTGGCTACCAGAATGTGGAGCTGCTGTTTCCGGGCTTGGTGATAAACAGCCCCACTGGCATGGTCCTCGGCATCCTGGCGATGTTCATCCTGGCGCTGTGCTATGAAGGACTCAAGCTCAGTCGTGAGAAACTTCTGTCGCGGGCAGAGAGTGGGCAGCAGCAGCTGCTGCTGAGCTGGCCCTCACCTCGTGCAAACCTTGCTGTATGTCCTCCAGGTGTTCGTGAGCTATGTGCTCATGCTGACCGGTCATGACCTACAATGCCTACCTCGCCCTGGCTGTGCTGGTGGGGGCCGGCACTGGATACCTGATCTTCTTCTGGAAGAACACCATGCGCTTGGACACGGACTTGGCAGATCCTTGCCACTGAACTTGATAAGCTGGTGAGGCAGATGCCGGAAGTTTCTGGTCACAGGACAGGGCCCACTTTCTCCTTTGGCTCCCATCTTCATTTCTTGATCTCTATCTGTTTCCCCACCCAATCTTCTGTGATTTCTTTTGCTGGAAAAGTTGGATTGTATCTTAAGGGAATTGTGGCCCTTAGAAAACAATACAAGCATAGCAATAAAATGGGTTCAGTCACCACTGGAGGCTGCTGTAGTTGTTTTTGGTTTATGTATGAGAAAGCCCAGTATCTAGAGCCCTGGATAGGGCAACTCAGGAGAGATTGTTGGCACTTAGGCTAAGGTGCAGAAATCAGGAAGTGCTATATTGGGTGTGGGCTAATCGCTCACCTCCAGGCATCCCCACCAACACTGTAGATGTCCATTGATCATGGCACAATTTAGAATGGGCTAAAACATTGTGGTAATTCACCCAGGGTAAGACAGTGCTGTTGGTCTTTGACTTAAAGTTAATATGTATTCTTCAGACAAGGAAACTAGAGTTATGGTCTGCCTGAAATTTAGTTTGAATAGTTGGATTTGGGAGGGTTTGTGTATACCTGTATGAAGGTGTCTGCATGCACATAAGCTGTTTAGGGGAATGGTGGTTTTCCATTTCCGTTGTTTGCCTTCCTATATGATATGACAGATTTTAGCTAATTCATCTCTGAACTCCAGGAGTGCCTATTTCCTGGAAGATATTTATCTTATCAGAGAAACGAAAGAGGCATAGCTGGGCAGCAGAGATTTCTAGTTTGTTTCTAGATATTTGTTTTAATCCAGCATTTCATTTTCTTCATTGGGGAGTTTTCAAGACCGAAATAGATTTGAATGGATTAACTGAGGGTGGGAGTCTTTCTATATATAGTCTTTCCAGGAGGGGTGCCCTGAATCAGTATCTAAAGGAGAAAGTAACTGAGGCCCTGAAGCTCAGTGACTGCTCAAAGCACCCAGAAGAGGATCTGGCTTCAAACCTGATCCACTGTTTACCTGCCTGCCTACCCGAGGAAGATATCCCTTCTGTTGGCCCCATGTCATTTGCACCACCATGAGGGGGTTGCTGTGATCTCATCCACCCAGAAATCTCCATCCACAGCCCACCTCACCACCCCTTATTGTTGGATGACAGGCCTAGCTTGCTTGGGAGCTTTGATGTTTAATCTACTCTCGTTTTAATTGATTTACATGTTCTTAAGCCAGGGTTCATGCTAATGAGATCTCTTCTGTGTAAACACTGAAGGAGGTGTGGCAGTTACAAGAGTCATTTTGACTCTGAATCAGTAACTTGATTTTAGTAAACAGAGGACAAGCCACTCAGAATCACCTTGATGCAGAATAGAAAATAGAGGGACCTTGTGGGTACTATCTAGGTTACATGAAACCCATGAAATTATGGTGTGTTTCTCCCCATAAATATACATTCATTGAGATTTATTTCTTTTATATCCAGCTCTCTCACTTTCTCCACTGTTTTGACACAAAGATAATCTCAGAAACATGGATTTGTCCCCTGGCATAACCATGTGTTTACCGACAAAGTCTACGTCTAGAAGCTGATATGTTGATTTTTGTTGACATGATTCTCCCTGAAGATTAGGATTACTTTTGGATATATTAGGGAACTGACTTGAGGTAGAGAATCCACTTTGGTGGGAGACTTGGGCCCTTGTGATGTCTAAGTTCTGACCAAGAGGTCTAGTGAATCCCATTATTTTGGACTGTAGCTGTGGAGCTTGTTTTAGTAAAAACCTTTTAGAACTGTGCTGGACTCCTAGTCTTCATCCTTTCCCCACTGGCTTTGGAGGTAGAAGGGAATTTGGTTCCTGATATCATTGGGACACCAGCGGCTCCCTGACACTTGGGCTTCCTGACAGACCCTCCTGCAATCTGACACCAGCTGATACATACATAGCAACCATAATATACCTACCACCTTCGACTTTGCTTATGGAGATTCTCTGGGCTTAGTGATCAGTGCCTCTAACAAAGAGTCTAACTGTCCTGGTAATGGTGGCCTGCTGGTCTGCTAGGAAGGACTCAAAATTTTTTGCAAGGTTGTGAGTGCCCCCTGAAGGTAGCTGCTGAACTGAACTCACCTCCTGCAGACTGCTGCATGTCTACCAGTTAGTCTTGATCTATGTGCTCATGCTGTCCTTCATGATATACAGGGCCTAACTCACCGTGAATGTGCAGGGGATACCTGCTTTTTGTGCTGGTGGGCAGAAGACAATGCTACTGGACATGAACTTAGCATATCTTTGCTACTATCCTGGGCAAACTGACTGGTGTGGCAGCTGCCAGAAGCCCCAGGTCACAGTAAAAATCTCCTCTTCTCCATTGGTGTAGCCTTTTTGTTTCCCTCTGTACTGTGCACCCCTCCAAAATAAAAAAAAATGGACTGCTCAAATACCTGGCACTTCAGAGCAGTCTAAATGGAACCCAATATTAAAGTTTTAGTTCTGTGCTCAATCAAACAGTTCATTCTTGGTGTGTGTGTGTGTGTGGGAAAGCCCACTGTCTAGAGTCCCCAAAGTGGGTGGGGGTAGTCTAGAGAAATGCTTGGAACTGGGGCTTCTTAATACAAAGGAAAGCGTCTGTTGAACTCTGACTTAAGATTGCATTTGCTAATTGCACAAGGAAACTAGTGTTCAATATTCATGCTGAAATTTGGTTTGAATGCAAGAATTTAGAGTTTTGTACCTGTGAGAGCATGTCTAGGTCTATGATACTGCACATTATGGGTGTTGGGCTTCCTAATCCGTACTAGAGACCCTGGATTAGGGAACCTCAAGATGCCCTTGAAACAGGTTCACTGTGAAGCCCAGGGAACCAGTACCTTCAGCTCATTCTTCCCATTAAAAGACTTAAATTAATCAAATAAATTAATTAGAAAATGAATTATTCAATTAATTATTCAAAATAAATAATTAAACAAGACAGACAGGACATATGGAGATATTACTGGTGCCCACTCTAGCAAATAGATGATTAATGGGAAGATAGTGATAGTGATAGATAGAATTAAATAAATTAATAGTCATTAGTCTTCCCATTATTCATCAATTTGCTCTAGCAGGCACCAGTAACTTCTCCATTGGTTGGGAATGAGGTCCATTATTGTTATTCACTGCATCACTGTCTTCCCGTTCATCATCAATTTGCTCGGCGGGCACCAGTAACATCTCCATATGACCTGTCATATTAATATGTCATATTATTAAGCCAAAGTTCATTCTAATGAGACCTCTCTTCTATGTAAACACTGCTAGAGGGTGTGGCAGTTACAGAAGACACCTTGATTGAATATCTTCTGACTTAAACATCTACTAAGACTTCTATGTATTAATTATGCTTAATAATATGACATATAATATGACCTATTATTGTTATTGTTTTTGGCATATTGAATACACCACAGGTAGCTTGCCAGGCTCTGCTGTGGCTCTGGGTTCATCCCAGAAGACCCAATCTTTTTTCTATCAGACCATCAACCATCCACCATCCAGGGCCCATGGGACAGAGCCCTGGGTGTAGACAAACTTGTCTCCTGCCTGTGACCTGCTAACGCAGCTGGGCACCGCAGCCACACCTGCAACACCTTGTGGGGCAGGAAATAAATTAATTAATATACTTAAATTAAATCCATTAGTTAGACTTAATTTCACATTACTAGAGGGTCTCTGTGGGATAGTGTCCTATTTGTGCTGTTATTGGGTTCGAGCTGGTGCTTTCCTAATGCCCCTTGAAACATCACAGTAGCCCTGGCAAGTAATGCTAAATTCTACTTTCACTATTCGGTTCTTGGCTTTTTCATTGTGACACTATCAACTCATAGACCTGTGTCGGGAACGCCGCCGGGGTCCCCGACAGTGTCAGGACAGTTCTCTTCTACCTCCGAGGACGCCGAGGGAACAGATGAAAACTCACGAGTCTGGTGCAGTTCCAAAAAGGATTTTAATAGTGCAAAAGCTCTTCCACAGCACTCCAATATAATGAACAAACTCTAGCTCTGGTCCGAACTTAGACCATACAAAAGAGCCTAAGTCTCCCACCAAAGAAAGAGGATCTCACCCGAGATGAGTCCTACCCAGAAGAAGGAGCAAAAGGCCAAAGAGTAAAAAGTCAAAAGCAAAAAGCCGAAGAGTCAAAAGCCACAGGAGTCAAAAGCCGAAAGCTAAAAGGCCCAAAGTCAAAAGGTGAAGGGGCCTCAATATACACCAAAGTAATCCGATATGTGACAGGGAGGGTCATGTCAACAAAGAACCCTAAACAGAGTGTAGAAGAGCAGTTCCACACCCTATTGCAGGTATAAACAAAGGTTATGCCAAGGACTAATCCGAGATTATCTCTTATGTAAAACACTGGAGAGAGAGAAGGCTTATATAAAGTAATACATCTTATTTTCATGAGCTTCATGTAATCTAGATGGTACCCACAAGGTCCTTCTTATTTTTTTCTGTACCAGCATGATTCTGAGTAGCTTGTTCTCATGTACTGAAAGGGTCACACTCGCCTGCTTAGAGCAAACTAGTATGATCCTTCCTGTAGTCTTCCTATAGTCTCAATGTAGCCAGGATGGTAGTCTCCTGGTAAATTCTAACTGTCCCACGCTGGGTGCAGTGGGTATAAAGAGGAGCTGTGCCCAATCTAGAAAACATAGAAGTCTTAGTAGATGTATAAGTCAGAAGTTATTCAATCAAGGTGATGTCTGTAAGTGCCACACCCTCTAGCAGTGTTTACATAGAAGAGAGGTCTCATTAGAATGAACCTTGGCTTAAATAGATTAAGCTGGGAGTGAGCAAAACAACAAAACTCCCAGAACAGCTAAACCTGTCCTCCAACAGACCTGGATTATGGTCGCACAAGGACCAGTTGGACACACACATCCAGGTGGAGTGGCAGATACACCAGTATGTTTTGAGGGTGCTGCATGGAGGAGCACAAACACCAAGTTCACGTCTGTGAATGACAATCAACTTGTCAGCTGGAGAGGGGGTGCTTGTGCAAAGACAAGAAATTATTCAAAACCAAACTTATGTGCTGAATCTTTTTGATCTCTGTGTTGGTAACCATTGACAGCAGTCCAAATCTGAGGGTGTGTCATCATTTAACCTTTCATTATCTTTGAATAGTGGGGTTTGTGTGTCCCCTGGGAGTGCCTTCTGTGGATGTTGTTTCCCTGAACTTGGTTCTGGGCTTCCTCATCCCTATTCAGCTCTCAGTGTATGTTGTATGTATATATGTATGTACAAGAGTATATGTTGTTTGTATGCTTTTAGACTATGGTGAAGAAGGAACTGGGCAAACATGAGGCAGGTGTTATCAGTTTCCTGTGACACAGACTTAGCTGCTTAGAGACTGATTACTATCTAAATGTTTGTCAATTTTGAGCCCTCCAACTGTCTTATACCTGTCTATACCTCACTCTCTATTTTGATACAAACCAACTAAACATTCTCTCTCTCTGTCTCTCTCTCTCTCGCTCTCTTTCCCTCACTTCCCCTTCTTCAGAACCTCCCAATAAAACATGTTTTTACTTAACTGCTCATCTCCTTCTGGAATTCTTTTTCTGTGAGGGAATGGTGAGAACCCTAAAGGCCTGAGTAAGGTTGAGGACTGGCTTTTCTTTCCTGCAAGGAGCGAGGCTCAGAGCTCACTCTTGTCAGTCCTAGGTTTCTCCAGTTGTTCCCAGGGGGGCAGAAGAGGACAGAGCGAAAGGAGGAGATTTTCTCAGGGCTGCCACCTCTCTTGCCCCCTCATGAATGTCACCTGGGGAACTCTACCAGCATCACTTCAAAATTTATTTTTGTAGGGACAGCACCCAGCAAAGGCTTGGGGCAAGGGACTATTAAGATCACCCCTGGTGTTCTGCTACCTAGTGTCAAAGGCATAAATGTGTGTTCTGGCTCTCCACAAACAAGCACATTTGTAGGCCCACGTGTTTATACTTGGCATTTATTCTACCACTTGAGCTATCTTCCTAGTCTGTGTACCTGCATTTTCAAAATAACCATTTGTTTAAAGAAATTAGTTTCCAACCTTTAATTTCAATACTGTATTTATCTTGAACTCTAAATATGTGTCCTATAAATAAAACAAAGTTGATTTTCTTATATATATACTTATTCATTTATTATTTGCTTTTTGGGTTATAACTGTCTTATACCTGTCTATACCTCAGGGACTGCTTGTGATACTGGGGATCTAACTGTTAGGCACACGCCAAGGAAAGTGGCATGACTTCATGACACGACCCTTGCCTCTCTGACCCCAGATTTCTTCTTTTTTTTTTTTTTTGCGTTTTTGGGTCACACTTGGCAATACTCAGGGGTTTCTCCTGGCTCTGCACTCAGGAATTACTCCTGGCGGTGCTCTGGGGACCATATGGGATGCCAGGGATCGAATCCAGGTCAGCACAGGCCGGCCGCAAGCAAGACAAACGCCCTACCCACTGGGCTATTGCTCTGGCCCCCAGATTTTGTTTTAATGTGACATTTACCACTCTCTGTGGAAGTAAATTTATATTGGCAGATTAAGATCTTCTAATATTTAAGGCAGTTATTACAATATAAACTTATATTTTCTTTTTTTAATTTAATATTTTATTAAAAAAAAATAAAATAAAATATTAAATTAAAAAAAAGAAAATATAAGTTTATATAGAGACTCGCAGACATGGGGGCTGAGCTGCTACTGGCTCTCCCTGTGACCAGCTGCTCACGAGGCGCCCAGGAGGGATGGTGGGTTCTAGCCCTGGCCCACCATCCCAGCAGAGCCTCGCAACAAGCCAGACGACCCCCCCACTCCATGAGGGGCCTCCATTTTCCACATTCGGACTTCTCTCTCGTCAGACCCTCCACCCAGCAGACCAGACTATCAGCGCAAGCGGCTCGCGCAGTTCATCAATAAATGCTGGACTTAGAGATGCCTACAAGAGTATGCTACCTGCACGGCAGAGCCTGGCAAGCTACCCGTGTTGTATTTGATATGCCAAATACCAGTAACAATTATAGACCTCATTCCAGAATGGATTGAGGCTCTTTATGTTCCTGGAGCAAGTAGATGCCTTGGGCTCTACTAGCATGAGACAGGACATATGGAGACGTTACTGGGGCCCGCTCGAGCAAATCGATGATGAACGGGAAGACAGTGATACAGTGAATATTTTATTATACCACCAACCACTTTGTAATTGTATAGCAGTTACAAAGATGTTCACATTTGGGTTGCATCTTACACCCCTCCCTCCACCAGTCCCCAATTCCCTTCCCCTCCCCTATCCTGCATCTATGGCTAGTTTATTATCTCTTTCCCTATCTCTCTCTTCCTTCTCTTCACATTGTGGATTGCAATACATACCTTTTGAGGTTATCATGTGTATCTTACTGCCTGTATTCAATACTCAGTTTTAGACTGGTATTAGCACTTTCGACAATTAGTAGCACTCTGTTCCCTTCTCTGTCTTAACTAACCTCTGACTCCCACACGTTTGTGTAATTTTCGCCTTTGATAAGACCTCCTGATCTATGTTTCGCCTGACCTTGGATACTGTATCATAATAGCTCTCTTGCTCTCTCTCTCGATATATATATATATATATATATATATATTCATATATATATATATACATATATATATGTCATGCAAATTAACTTATATTTTCATTTATTACTTGCTTGTATGTTTTTTTTTGGAAATTACCTTTGCTCTTTTCTTTTTCAGATTTTCCTCTAATTTTAACATAATCTTGCTCTTCATTTATGTATATATTTCTTTTATAAGATTTATTTCAGTGTGGTTCTTTGTTTTTAGAATAGATATTCTAGGTTCAAAATCTACTTACCTTAAACAGAATGTGTTTTTCTTAAAATGTTGAATATATTGTGTTATTCCTTTCCACCTTTGTCTTGGTTTTTCATTTGTTCATTTGTCTGGGGTTTTAGTTGTTACTGTTGTTCCATATCTGTGGGTTCTTTCTTTTTCTGAAGGTTCTATTTTTTTTTCCTGATTTTTTGGGTCACACGTGGCGTTGCTCAGGGGTTACTGCAGGCTCTTCACTCAGAAATTACTCCTGGCATTGCTCGGGAACCTATGGGATGCCGGATATGGAACCACATGCAACGCAAACACCCTACCCACTGTACTATCTATCACTCCTGGCCCCTTCTGAGTGTTGTAAACAGATTCATTGGGAGCTTTCATTACACTGCAGTCTTAGTAATGATCACAGGCAGATAGAATGAAAAAGATTCACAAATTGATGTGTTCTAAATTAAAAAAAAATTTTTTTTTCTCTTGCATATTGAATACAATTTCTCTATTCTGGGCTCGGACTAAAGATAGGAAACACCAAAGTAAATACAATCCCTATAATAGCCCCAGGCATGGTTAGAATAAGTGTTCTTCAAAACCGAAGACCTGAGACTTCAGAAGACACAGGGAGGAGCTTGATAGGTTTCTAATAAGCTCCTTAGTCACCTCTCTTTGCCCCAGACTTTAGCATTCTCCACCCAAGATCATTGAATAAGTTCATAGTTACCACCCTACACGAGGATTGTGCTGGCAGCCACAGGGAAAGTCTGATGGCTTAGGATGCCTTAGGAAGGGATTCAAGGATGTTATATTTAGTCATTGTTTCACAGATGTTTGTCGGCTGTGCTGATACTAACTCTGCTGGTGTTCACTCTCCCAGCAATTGGCCTTGGGGCTCTGCTTGTCAATATCCTTTTCTATGAAAGAAAACCTTTTCTCCTTAGTTAGGGTCATCTTCCAAATCACTACCTCTCTTCCTGTAAGTCCCAGTGTTCCAGTGAAAGATCATCTCACTTGTGCAAACTACCCTTCCTGATTTTTTTTTTTTTTTTGGCCTCTGCTTTGAGATCACTACTTGCTTCTACAGTTACTGATTTACTGGTGCCTTTTCCATGTTGTACATTTCATGTTGCTGATATTTGGCGTAAAATGTGGAAAAAGATATCTCTAATCCATTCTACCAGAACCCTCTATGTCTGCGACCTTCAAGTATACAGAATCCAGATAAAAGTTAGCTGTGAAATAATGTGTACAAAATTTTAAAATGCATTTGACACATCAAATCAGGAAGGTGGAGTGTCAAGAGAGTTTAGTTTAAATCTTAACCATCAAAACAGATAATGGAATGTCTGGAGGTAGGAGATAACAGCTGGTCAAAGGATGTCTCCAGGCAATTTCTCACTCTCTGTCATTCAGTAAACCCAGGTGGACTACGGGTTAGGGTAGAGTTCATGTGCCCTGGCAGATGGCAGAATATGGGATGGGCTCTTAGGTCCGGAAAGACGGCCAAATACAGGCAGGGTTCACAGCTTGGACAGGCAGGGTGGGAATACATAGGCAATGATAAAGTGCTGAGCACAGGCGTCTCACCTGTGAGGACCATGGCCATGGCTGGAGATGAGAAAAGCTGAGAGACAGAAGCACTGGGTACAGTCCCAGAGAGACCCAGTGGCAATAATAGTTCAGATTAGTAAAGTGTACACTGGAGGGAGATAGCATAGGCACACAAACAGGCCATCATACATTGGAGGTGAGTAGATGATGAGGATCAGGATTTAGGAAGTTTCATATTGGAACTGCCATCATGAGACAGAATGAGTGATGTCCTCCACAGATAAACAAAGAGGACAGGACAGTGGGGAGGGGCCTGGACATATTTATTTACACAACAAAATCTAACCTATTTATTTACTTATGTATTTGTCTTTGGGGTGACACCCAGCAATACTTAGGGGTTGCTCCTGCCTCTGCACTTAGGAATAACTCCTGAGATGCTTGGAGGACAACATGCGATGCTGGGGAATAAAGCCTGGTCAGCTGTGTAAAAAGCAGTACCCTATCCACTGTACACCAAACTCTTAGACTTCCGATGTTTGTAGGCAAACATTTTATATATATTTAGAATACACCAGAGCAGGAACATCCTATTTTTCTCTAACACATTTATAAGTCCGAATTGCTAGAATTAACTATATGCCACCCCTTTATTTCTATTCTGTGTCGTTTCTATATGTTAAAGCCCTGATGCATGCATTGCCAACTGTTGGATGACAGGCTTAGCTAGCATGGGAGCTTTGCTCACAGCTTAATCTGCTTACATGTTCTTAAGCCAAGGTTCATTCTAATGAGATCTCTCTTCTATGTAAACACCAATAGTGGATGTGGCAGTTACAGAAGTCACCTTGACTCTGAATAACTTCTGACTTATTATACATCTACTAAGACTTCTATGTTATCTAGATTGGGTACAGCTCCTCTTTTTACCCACTGCACCTGGCGTGGGACAGTTAGAATTTACCAGGAGACTCCAACCCTGGCGGCTACATTGAGACTATAGTTTAAGATTATAGGAAGGATCATACTTGTTTGCCCTCAAGCAGGCGAGCATGACCCTTTCAGTATATGGAGAACGATACTCAGAATCACCTTGCTGCAGATAATTAATATGAAGTACCTTGTGAGGCACAGGGAGAGCTGGTAGCAGCTCTGCCCCATGTCTGTGAGTCTCTGTGAGGCATCCGGGAGAGATGGCGGGTTCCTAGCCCCTGGCTCGCCACCCCAGCAGAGTCTTGCAACAAGCCAGACGACCCCCCACACACACTCCATGAGGGCTGCCATTTTCCATATCTGGACCTCACTCTCGTCAGAACTCCATCCAGCTCAGGAGCATATCACAGCCCGGATCACGCTGCCACTTACAGCTGTGTGGTTCATCAATAAATGCTGTATTTAGAGGTGACTATGAGAGTATGCCACCCACCACGGCAAGCCTGGCAAGCTGCCTGTTTCATATTTGATATGCCAAATACCAGTAACACATTATGTTAGGTCATCCCCATGACCTAATATAATGGTTTGAGGCTCTTTATGCTCCTGGAGCGAGCAGATGCCCTTTGGCTCTACTAGCATGAGACATATGGAGATGTTACTAGAGCCTGCTCGAGCAAATTGATGATAAACGGGAAGATAGTGATAGTGAAGTACCTTTGTGGGTACCATCTAGATTACATGAATCCCATGAAATTAAAAATGTATTACTTTAGACTAGCCCCACCTCTCTCTCTAGTGTTTTACATAAGAGAATCTCAAGGGCTGGAGCAATAGCCCAGAATTCAGGGTGTTTGCCTTGCACGCGGGTCGGCTCATGCCAACCCAGGCTCAATCCCTGGCATCCCATATGGTCCCCTGAGCACCGCCAGGAATAATTCCTGAGTGCAGAGCCAGGAGAAACCCCTGAGTATTGCTGGGTGTGACACACACACAAAAAAGAGATAATCTGGGGCGGGAGCGATAGCCCAGCGGGTATGGTGTTTGCCTTGCACGCGGCTGGCCTGTGCCAGTCTGGGTTCGATCCCCGGCATCCCATATGGTCCCCGAGCACCGCCGGAGTAATTCCTGAGTGCAGAGCCAGGAGAAACCCCTGAGGATTGCCGGGTGTGACCCAAAAAGCAAAAAAAAAATTAAAAAAAAAAAAAAAAGAGATAATCTCAAAAGAAGGGATTAGTCTTTGGTTAACCCTTTGTTTATACCTATAATAGGGTGTGGCACCACCCTTCTACACTCTGTTTAGGGTTCTTTGTTGACAGGACCCTTCCTGTCCACAGATAAGGTTACTTTGGTGTATATAAAGTAACTGAGTTGAGGCACTCTCCCATTCTTTGAGTAGGACTCCTCTCGGGTGAGATTCTCTCTCTTTAGTGAGAGACTTGGGCTCTTGTATGGTCTAAGTTCTGACCACAGCTAGAGTTCTTTCATTATATTGTTTTGCGGTGGTAGAGCTTTTGCACTATTAAAAGCCTTTTTTGGAGCTGTGCCAGACTCATCAGTTTTCATCCATTTCCCGGAGGTCTTACAGGTAGAAGAAAACTTCTGTCCTGATACTGTTGGGGACCCCAGTGGCTCCCTGACAGCCTACATTTCCACAACTTAAATATGTATGTTATAAGCAAACTAAAAAGTAAAAAAACATATTTAGAAGGGATGGGAAAGTCTGTATATTTGAATAAGAAGTTGAACTTACTGTAATAAAGGGAGAATTGGGACTTGAATTATCTGAGTGAAATATAAAATCTCAGCTCACTAAAATAATACAACTATTTAATCTTCATTTTACTAACATGATTCCGTTTTATTAAGTAACTCTGTTATTCAGTCTTGGTCTTTTTTAACATTTATTATGCACAACACATTTTTAATGAGGTTGAATTTGTTTCTTCCTTACTTAGAGTTCATGTGCTTATGAACTTTTATATATTAAAATAGATGATCTAAGACGTCAGAAAATATATTGGAGACATGTGATTATATAATATATGCTATTACTCACTGTTACTCTGTGTCAGGCATCATAGTAAACATTTAGCTTATATAGTCACTTGATCACTTGACATCTCCTTGCTCATTGATTTCCTCGAGCGGGCACCAGTAACATTTCCATTTGACCCCATCATGTGCCAGTGTAGCCCAATGCCATCTGGTTGCTTCAGGAATACCAAGAGCCTCAAACCTTTCCTTCAGAGTCTTGATGAAGAAGTCTGACTATCTTGTGTGGGGGAGTCACGTGATCTTTTGACATCCCGTGGGATCCAGCCCATAACAGCTCTAGTCCAGCAGTAGTCTCCAAGTGACATTACATGTCCAGCCCATCTGATTTTCGATGCCTTGGCAAACGAGACAGCGTGGCCTGACCCTGGAACATCGATGAAGGTTGGAACTCCAGATTCCTTCTCTCACTTCAGTGAGGTGTGATACTCCAAGCATAGCTCTTTCATTCCTCTTTGGGAGACCTGAATAGCAGTCTCATCCTGCTTTCGACAGCCCAGGTCTCTGAGGCGTATGTTAATGCAGGGAGAACAGTGGAGTCAAAGAGATGTGCCATAACCCGAAGATTCTTTGTCCTTTTAGCTATTTCTTCGATGCTCTTGAAGGCATTCCATGCCGCTCTCTTCCTCCTGCACAGCTCAGGTTTTAGGTCATGCATCATGCTGACTTCTCCACCTAGGTACACATAACTGCTACATTCAGAGATGTTTGTTCCATTGAGAGTGAATGGGGCCTCTGGAACTAGATCATTTTTCATGATAGTTTTGTTGAAATTAGGCTGTAGACTTATATTTCCATTTCTCGGTCAAAATGAGCCAGTGTTTGTGCCGCTTGGCTAATATTTGGTGTTATTAGAACAATGTCATCAGCGAAGCAGAGGTGATGTAGTTGCCGACCATCTATCTTCATTCCCATTCCTTCCCATTCTAATTCTTGCATGGTGTTCTCTAGGGTGGCACTAAAGTGTTTTGGTGAAATGGTATCATGCTGATGAACTCCTCTTTTGAAATCAATGATCACTTCCTTGTAGAATGGGGAGATCCTGGTGGTGAATCTGTAATACAGCTCACAAAGGATCTTGATGTATTGGGTTTGAACGCCCTGTTTGGCTAGGGCTTCAATGATCACTTCAGTCTCCACAGAATCAAAGGCTTTCTTTAAATCTATGAACGTGAGACAGAGCAGCATCTTGAACTCCCTACAAACCTCAGTGAGCTTGGTTACCGTGTGGATATGGTTGCTTGTGCTGAATCCTTTTTTGGAAGCCAGCTTGCTCGCACAGTTGTCCTTTATCTAATGTTCTGCCAATCCTGTTCAGGATGACTCGAGTGAACATAGATGATAGACAACAGACAGATGGTGCAATAGTAGCCAATGTTGTGGATGTCTCCCCTCTTGAACAATAAAAATGTCCTGCTAGTTTTCCATGGGAGGGCACCTTGCATTCAGACAGGTAGCATTGAAGAGCGGAGCCAATGTATTGATGAGTAGTGAAGACAGATTCTTCAGGTGTTCAGGTCTGACTTTGTCTGGGCTTGTTGGTGCTGTTCCCTTCTTCACAGACGAAATGGCATGTCAGATTTCAGAAGGGAGAACGTTGGGAACAACAAATCCATCCTGCAGAATTTGGTATGTGGGCAGGTGGACATGGCTATCAAAGAGATATGAGTAGAATTCATGGATAATATTCTTCATTACCTATCTGGAAGATGTGAGAGATCCATCAGGATGTCTTAGGGCAGTCATCTTGGTCTTATAGTTGGCGAAGGACAGGCAGGTGTTGCGAATGCTTTTCTTGGTTCTGCTGCATCTTCTAGTATGTCTGCTCTTCTCTCTTTGAGGTCTTCCTTTATAGATTCTCTGCACTGCTTTGTGAGCTTGGACATTAGCATTTGGTTGCCTGAGGCTCGCACTTTGCCACATTGGTGAATGAGCTCCAGAGTTTTTGAAGACGGTCATCCTTTTGTGTCTTTCTCTCTTGGCATTCTTTGCACAATCATCGAGGTGCTGAACAAGACGGTTGTATTCTTCATTTATGTCGCCATTGATGGTATTTTCCCATGTTGCCGCAATGGTGCCAAAGAGTTCCTAGTTCATGGTCATTCTGGGAGTTCTCTTCTTAAAGTTTGCAGCATTTTCTCCCCATTGCATGAAGTAGAATTTTGCATGAAGGAGACGGAGCTTATATTATACAGAAGGATTTTTTTTTTTTTTTTGGGTCACACCCTGCAATGCTCAGGGATTACACCTGACTCTGCATTCAGTAATTACTCCTGGCAGTGCTCAAGGGAACATACAGGATGCCAGGGATTGAACCTGGGTCAGTGGTGTGGAAGGCAAATGCCCTACCAGCTGTACCATCACTCTGGTCCTATACTATAATAGTTACTTCTGATATTCTCATTATTAGAATAATCCTTTGAATCTTTCTATCGATTATAATTCCAGACAGATAGATGAGGAGGCCCTGGTAATAATTTTTGGGAAACAATAAAATTTAAGAACAAATTTCTTAGCTCTGAGGCAAACCAAGAACATGAAGATAACATTATTTTGTGAAGCAAATATTAAGCTTTTCAGAAATGTTGAAACTGAGGTACCATCCAGGCATAGAAACCAAAGCCCTACCCAGAGAAGGAGGAACACCTCAGAAAAATAAAAGATCATGGTGGTACAGTGTGTGAAGCACTTGCCTTGTACCCTACTGATGTCTTGATTCCTAGTGCTCTAGTACATCAGGGTCCACATCAGATGTTGGGGTTCAGTGGGGTATCCTGGTACATTCAGGACCAATGACTGCCTGTCCCCCGCCAACTAATGGATGAAAGAATGGAGGACCACAGGCATGTTCATTATTAGTCAGTGGCCATTTATTTCAATTCAAGTTATAGAGGCCTCCTAATGGGGTTGAGGGTTATACATTACAGAAGGAGGATAGAAATTTGATGCTAAAATAATGAGCAGGCATAATTCCCCTCCCACCCTTCATTCCTAGGACAATCTACTAGGAGATCTTCCCATAGGGATGGAATCTTGCCCTGGGGCTATAGACCTGCCTTGGACAAAGGTGGAATTTCATCTAGGGTCATATTGCTTTTCCCTCTCCTTTATTGGTAAACAATTATATTACATTTGCTTCATAATAATATGTCTAGTTATTTTGTATGCACACAGTAAGAGATATAGAATTTTATTCACACCTTGGATCAAGCTTAAAATGGTATCTCGACTCATGGTAAAGGGTGGCTTTTCCTGGGGATATTTTGTTATACATTCCACACTATGATGCTCAGGTCAGTTTTATTTATCCTAACCCCAACTGGATCATAAATCGGTTGCTTATTTTTAGGTCATGACAGAGTATGTTCTATCCATGACCATATTCTTAACTTATTACCTTTCTTACAGTCCTTAGTCTGTGCCATACCAATGCCAGGATAACTTACTCACAGCTTGCCCTGGGTCCATCCAAGTGCTGTGATGGGACCCTTCTTTTGGGGTTTAAAGAGCTAAGATCAATCTAAGGCAACAGAGGTTTAAGTCAGGTAAATATAATAGATGCCCAGAAAAAAATATTTCAGAGTTAATTAACTCCTGTGTTTCAAATGCATAGTCTTCCTTTGTCTATATAAAAAGGACATTGTTCTAAAATAAGAATAAACAAAGGGCATAAAAGAAAGGGAAAAGCAGCATTTCACTTAGGATTCAAAGCCCAAGGTTATCAGAAAGCTAACTGCAAATCACTGTGCCTGGCTAGGCGATAGATGGCTGAGTAAGAGGCAGGCACCTGAGTAGGAAACAGAGGGCTGAGAACAAAAGATATCATAGGATGTGCACCCGTTAGCACTGGAATGAGTGAAGTTCAAATAAACTAAACTCCCTGCAGGAAGAGAAATGGCAACGCCAACATTAAATCTGAAATGGTTTGAACTGTAATACACTTAGCGACACATGCAACTACCAAGTACCGGCAAAGAGAATGAAACCTGAGCAAGGACTGAGCTAGGAGTGAGCCCTGAGTACCACTGTGTATGGATTCAAATAAAAACAAAACCATCTGAAAAGATGATCAGAGGAAGATTTTACTGTAACAATACCAGATTAACTTTTACTTAGAGTACTCAGTGAAAAACAGTTTGGAGGATACAATCTTCTCCTAAAAGCCATTCCAATCTTTTCCTAAGCCCCCCCTCTCTCTCTCCTTCTCTTTCTGCTCCCTCACAACTCTCTAAATGTCTTTCAGTAAAACTATTTTGCTTCCCTATTTCACCTACTACTAATTCTGTTTCTGAAGATAAGGTGATAGACATGGATAACTTGTGCCAAAATTCCTTTATTGCAAGGAGCATTTCCTCATTCTGGCCTGCAGAACAAGTAGGCTTAAGGCACAGCTTGACAGCTGCCTCTTTGGGATGATGGGAAATGAAAATCTTTATAAATTAGGTGTTTATAATAGAATTTTCTTGTCCTGACCCAGGTCTGGCTTGGTCAAGGCAAGTCTAGCAGAAAAGTGAATCACTTTTTTGTCTTTTTTTTGAGTCTACCTTCCTCACTTCACCAAGCCATCTGCAGTAGTGTTCATTAGTGGGTAAATCAGAGCTCATTACATTAGAAGAACTGCACTATATAAGGAGAGCTTATAAAGGTACTCATTTTAATTAATCTTCCTGTAGTAGAGCTGGAATTCTACATTTTCAACAGCCTCTTAGATAATTCCGATAATAAACACTTTTAGTAGCAAGATCACTGGAGAATTCCTACATAGCGTATAGGCTACTGTGTCATGCAGTATTTTAGGTGTCTTTTTTTTTTGTTTCTCTGACAGACAAGGAAGTTGCAATCAACATTCTTTGCTGCTCAGTCATATTCTCTCTCTCTCTTTCTTTCTTTCTTTCTTTCTGTCTGTCTGTCTGTCTTTCTGTTTTTCTTTCTTTTTTCTTTCTTTCTTTCTTTCTTTCTTTCTTTCTTTCTTTCTTTCTTTCTTTCTTTCTTTCTTTCTTTCTTTCTTTCTTTCTTTCTTTCTTTCTTTCTTTCTTTCTTTCTTTCTTTCTTTCTTTCTTTCTTTCTTTCTTTCTTTCTTTCTTTCTTTCTTTCTTTCTTTCTTTCTCTCTCCCTTCCGTCCTCCCTTCCCTTCCTCCCTCCCTCCCTCCTTCCTTCCTTCCTTCCATCCCTCCCTCCCTCCCTTCATCCTTCCTTCCCCTCCCTCCCTCCTCTCCTTCCTTCTTCCTTCCTTCCTCCCTCCCTCCCTCCCTTCCTTCCTTCCTTCCTTCCTTCCTTCCTTCTTTCCTTCCTTCCTTCCTTCTTCCCTCCCTCCCTCCTCCCTTCCTTCCTTCCTTCCTCCCTCCCTTCCTCCCTCCCTCCCTCCCTTCCTCCCTTCCTTCCTTCCTTCCTTCCTTCCTTCCTTCCTTCCCTTCCTTCCTTCCTTCCTTCCTTCCTTCCTTCCTTCCTTCCTTCCTTCCTTCCTTCCTTCCTTCCTTCCTTCCTTCCTTCCTTCCTTCCTTCCTTCCTTTCTTTCTTTCTTTCTTTCTTTCTTTCTGCTTTTTTGGGTCACACTTAGGGATGCTCAGGGGTTATTCCTGGCTCTGCACTCAGGAGTTACTCCTGGCAGTGCGCAGGAGACCATATGGGATGCCGAGGATCAAACCCAGGTCGGCTGTGTACAAGGCAAATGCCCTCCCCACTGAACTATTGCTCCGACCCCTCATATACTTACTTTTTCAAATACAAAGATTCAGAAAATTCTACTGACAATAAATAAATCAGATTAGATCTGCATCATAAAGTTTTTGTGTTCATTCAGCTATAATTTCTATTTTGGCTCCAAAACTTGCATGTTAGTTTTCTTGAAAACAGTATGGTGGGGCTGGATGGATAGTACAGTCGGGTAGATAGTTGCTTTGCACTTGGCTGACCATGGTTTCCTGAGGACTGCCAGTAGTGATGTCTGAGTGCAGATCTGGATATAACCCCTGAGCGTCAATGAGTGTGACCTCAAAGCAAAGGAAAACAAAACTATAAATTATGTTGCTTCTTAGGTTATTACTATAAAATAAATTTACTGAGAAGCATAAATTATTGTGAAAGCACATTAAAACAACAAACTCTGTGAGATTAGTTAGTACATAAACATTTGTGTACTGTTAAAAAACAATTCACTTTAAAATTAATGACCAATATTTAATAAACCATCTATCTGTTTATCTATGGCTAAATTAACACTTTCCAAGTTCCCTCTCAAATTTTCCATTATTTTATTTTGTCTCTTAATAATAACAATTAAAATTAAATTTGCTAGTCAAATCAAAACTGATACACATTAATTAATTTCAGTTCATTTATTTGTAATTTTAAAGCATTTTTTCCTTTTAATAGGTTTTACTTTTAAGAAGTAGGGATGGACTCTTGGAGGCATGTATTTGGTTCCTTAAAAAATATTTTATCAGATTGAGATAGACAATTACAAAGCTGTTTATGATTAAATTTCAAAAGCTGTTCATGTTTGAGTTTCAGTCATACAGTGCTCCAGCATCCAACCCCCACCAGTGCATATGTTCCACCAGTATTTGGTGCTTTTGATTTGTTTACATTGATCGGAACATTCACAATATACACTTTCTGCTTTTCAGTTCACATTTGGTGGATTTTATATCTAAACTCATGTTGTATCTCAGAGTTTGTACTTAACACAAACTCCTGCTTGAAAAGAACTGCAGGAAGCAGAGGTAAAATAATTGGAATAATTATCCTTTTCAAACCTTTTGTTTAAAAATATTCATCTCAAAATGAATTCTCTACTTGAGTCATACTTCACTATCTATCCCTGCTGCCCACAACTTGATTAAAACACAAGAATGTAATTATCTGCTAATTTGGCGTCTCAACTGATTAAAATAAAACTTGCAAAGGTCAGAGGTTATCATGGTGCATAATTAATTGTCCAATGTCATCTTAATCAACATCTTTTCAATGCTAGCATCTTGTATTTCTTGAACAGGAAGGGGAGGAGAGATTTGCGATTTAATCAACTATGCCTGAGTTGTCAGAAATGGATTTGGGGAGGCGGCATCCCCCAGTTATTACGGAAGGAGCTGAAGTGTTTCAGCCTTCAGTGATGGGTCATGCATTACCAAGTTTGTAAGATACAAACTGTGTTATTGAACAGAAGGTTTCTACTATGTGATTCATTTTAACTTGGTTAATAAATTGAAGTGTTATACCTGTACAGAAAAATTACACACCACACTATATATATATATATACATATATATACATATATAGAGAGAGGAGAGCGATACAGAGACAGAGAGAGACTGAGATAAATATAAGTATCATAACTATGTGAAGTAGTAGTGAAAAAGAATCAAGAATTTTAATCAATCCTAGATAGATGAATTATTGCCAATGTGTTTTAAATTACATAATTTTATTATTGGTAATTTCATGTGTTATATAACTATTCAACAGACTTGCTTCTTAATAGAATCCAAATCTAGTGGTGGGAAGTTGGGTTTTCCTGGGAGGCTTTGCCATTGCTATTATGTCACTGATAGTAGTATGAGTGTTTAGCCTACATTTTGGTGCTCAAACAGGCAGTGCAGTGGGACTGAAGAACCACACCTGTAAGTGCTTTGGGGAGCATCATTCAACATTGTGCCTCACATATGTGAAGCATGTCCTTGAACACTTGAGTTGCTTCTTTATGTTGGTGGGGGGGGTGGGGGGTTTGGTTCACTCCTGGCAATGCTCAGAGCTTACTCCTAGTATGGCGCTCAGAAATTACTCCTGAGCAGTTGAACTACTACTCTGTTTTAATCTGTCCTCTGAATACATCATTACAATATAACTTGTCACATTTAAATAAAGGAGCAGCAGCAGGGTATGCGTTTCAGTTAAGGTTTGGGCTTACACTTTCAAATCTCACACCATGCTCTAACTAGAATAGAGACAGAACTATTCATGTATTTTTTCTGTAGTGGGAAAGTTATATGAATCTATATCTATATGAATCTATATCTACATAATTTAATCTGCATAAGAAGATGTTGAGGCATACTTTCCCATACTATTGTTGAAGAAACAGATTCAGAGTAGCACATTGCCCTTTATTAGGGAGGGCGGGTTGAAACACACCCACTAGTATTCAGGTGCTATTTCTTGCTCTTCTCAGGATGAGTCCTGGCAGTATTTGGGGAGTTTATATAGTGCTGGGGATTCAAACAATGGTTAGCAGTATGTAAGCAAACAAATTAACCCTTGTATTATGTCTCTGGACTAAAATTAAACTAAAATTAACTATAATTACTACTAACATTGAGTTTGGGAGAGGCAGGCCAAAACATTGAAATATATATATATATGTATATATATATATGTATGTATGTATATGACACATATATAACACTTACATAACACTATATAACATATATATGTTATATTATATATATATAACATATATAACATATATATAACATATATATGTTATTCTATTCTACTTCTTGATAAGGCTTGAAAATTCTTATTAATAAAATATTGCTTTCTTATGGGTCATACTTATACTATGGCTCCATTATTCCCAATTCTATTTTAATTTTTTTTTGCTTTTTTTGGGTCACACCCGGCAATGCTGAGGGGTTTCTCCTGGCTCTGCACTCAGGAATTACTCCTGGCGGTGCTCGGGGACCATATGGGATGCCAGGGATCAAACCTGGACCAGCATGAGCCCTCTGCATGCAAGGCAAACTCCCTACCCGCTGGACTATCGCTCCGGCCCCATTATTCCCAATTCTTAACTTTCATTTTCTTTTTTAATTTTTTAATTTTTTTTTCTTTCCCCCCTTTTTAAGTTTTTTTAATTAAATGAATATATTCAACAAACAGGTTTTGTTAACTCTGAGAATGAGAGATAATAATGAAAGTGACGGTATATATACACCTGACAAGCATTCTGGACTTATATCCTAGCAGAGAGAATCTCATCACAATCATTGTAAGTCTTTAAGGTGCATCAAATAATATAATTCTATAAAAGACCATAACTAGTTCTTTTCCCATTGTTTATGAAGATACTGAGACATTAAGCGTTTATGTCATTTACCTATAGTTTATGTAATTTACCTATAGCCATTGTTCCAATTTTAGTATATGTGCTGAAGTGAGCACATCCTAGCCAAAAGGCAGAGAACCGATCTTAGCCAAAACACTAATACATGCAGGGGAGGGGCCACACTGGCCGCACTTGGAGTGGAGATTTGAGCTCCTCTGCCCTTTCCTCCACCTCCATGCCAGCTACCCCGGAAGAGAGAGCCATGCCAGACCCCACAGCTCTGATAGTCTTACATAGTACTAGATTTTAGGATCAGGTCGTTCCCAGGATCTTTCACATTTATACACTGTATACCATTCTAGGCAGGATACCCCTCATCCTGTAAGCCTAGCAAGAAGCCAGAGCAGCCCACAAATCATGCGGTCAGTCATTCTCAACATCCAGACCCCACAGTTCCTCAGAGCTCCACCCAAGAGAAAACCTGATCTTTCCCATTTAAGTCTCATCAGAAAATGCTCGAAATGAGAGCCTTCTACTGAGAGTATACCACCTATATGGTAGAGCCTGGCAAGTTACCCGTGTTGTATTTGATATGCCAAAAACCAGTTACAATTATAGATTTCATTTCCATGACATGAAAGAATGGTTTGAGGCTCTTCCTGTCCCTGGAGCAAGCAGATGCCCCTTGGGCTATGCTTGCTTGTGACAGGACGTATGGAGATCTTACTGGTGCCCGCTCGAGCAAATCGATGAACAACAGGAAGACAAGTGATACAAGTGATACCTATAGCCATAAAGGTAGGTAGTAACAGAGGCAGGAACCAAAGCACACATCTTAGTACTAATTTAGAATGTTTTGAATATCTATATGTCATATTTCAGCTAGTTAAAGGGGACTGAGCTAGGAGATGATTGGAGGTTCTGAGGAACAGTAGACTGATTCAGAGATGCTCTTGATGGCTTTAACAACTCAGACATACAAAAACAAATTTTAATGCATTTTATTTAAGATATTTAAAAATAAGTTTTAGAATGAAATTCATTTAAATAAATAAATATTTTAATTAAAATATAAAAATTAAAAAAACTTTTCAAAGTTTATTTAATTTTTCCCACCAAATTTTATTGAAACACCATAAATTACATGGTTATTCACAGTTGGGTTTTGACATACACTGTGTGTCCCCATTCCCACCACCAGTGTCAAGTCCCTCCACCAGTATTCCAAATTCCCTCTCCTAAACCCCTGTCCAGCCCAATGCTGCCAGGCATCTTTAAAATTTGGTTATTAAAGTTTGGATCTCATGATTTCAGTGTTGTTGACTCTTGTTTGGATGTTTAGTTCTATCAGAAGATTTTAGGACAAAACCTTTAAAGAATAATATCATTGAACATTTGGGTATCAGTTTTCTCAAGAGAATATTATTTCTGTTTATTCATTCTCTACTGCTCTGTCTTTGACTAAGAGTTTAGCTGTTCTGGGAAGTGATTCATGTATTTCCCTTCTGAGCCTACAGAGCTCAGAACAGGTTTTCCCATTTAGATTGGACAAAGTCACTGTGAAATAACACAAATAATTCATAGTTGTGTGGATAGATGAATAGACAGATAAATTGATAGCTAGTTAGATAAATAGTTAAATATATGATAAATGGACAATTATCAAAGGGAAATTGATGCATAAAATATGTTGAGTCTGCCCTTTGATTCAATATCAGCTAATGGAGAGACTGCACAAAAGTACAACAGGGCATTTGCCTTGCATGTGGCCAACCTAAGTTCATAAAATTATGTAACAGTTTTAGTTTTATGCTTTACTTTAATTCTAATTATTCATATTAATAATGTATGGAGAAAAACCTATGGGAAATATTTATATATTTTAATTTAAAGATTTGTTATTATTATAAAAACAGACTCATTAATCACAGAAGCAAAAAAGTCCTAAGGTTTTCATATTTGTTAATAAACTTTTGGACCAAGGCAGTCAATGACAAAACATCTTTCCAGTCCAAGTCTGAAAGTCTAAACTTAGGAAATCAGATGGTATAATTTACATTCAACAATTTTCAAATTTCTGAATCAAGAAAGTCTTAAGGTTTCAGTTCAAATTCCAAAGAAAAATAAAACGTTATGTTCTAGGATAAAGGCACCGGAGAGAATAAATATTTTATGCAGCTTCATGCCACATTTTATGTGCCACATAAAAGAGAAAATATCCTTTCCTCCATTTATCAATTTAAGTATTGACCCACTTCCAAAATAACACTTATGTAAATATAAGAAATAATCACTTGTATCACTTGTCTTCCCATTGATCATCGATTTGCTCAAGCAGGCACCAGTAACATCTCCATGCATCCTGTCACATGCTAGTAGAGCCCAAGGCATCTGCTTGCTCCAGGAACATAAAGAGCCTCAAACCATTCCATCAGGTCATGGGAATGATAATATGGAACAAAATATTTGGACGTTGTAACTCAAGAGAGCTGATACATAATGCTAACTACCACATCCTTTGTCTTGCTTATTCACTTTTCTTCTCCATCACTGAACAAAAACTATGAGAGGTGAATTTTTGGAAGAATATAGTTAAGTTGCATGGTAGTTGAGTCAGTTGTATCCAAGCAGGGTAAAACTAGGATGAATGAAACACTATCCTATACAAGAGGGTAGTGAAAACCAAGTTAGCTGAAGGCTATTAAGTTCACAGTCCATGCAAGGTCAAGGATATGGTGAAGAATTAAGCATTAAAAATAGACAGACCATGAAATGGATTTGTAGATGAGAACAAGATGGAAAAGGCAACAATACAGGTGGAAGCACTGGGCGCAACAGAAATTATACTGACCTTTTGTATGTTTGTGTAATAAGCACAAAACTCTGAGAAATAAACATCCTAGATAACTGAGAACTTTGTTTCTCTTCTCTGTCTCCAACTTTCCATTTCTAAATTACATAGGTACTTAGTAGAAAATCAGTAATTTGTGGTTCAATAAATTTGTAAAGGGATAACTTTATATTTAACTTTTATATGTTTTTCTCTATTATTTATAAACCTTTCTGCCCACCACTATTGGTACGCAGCTCTGCACTACAGGCATTGCCAGGGTCACCCTCCTTTGTATTCAACTAACTTGGTAACTTTCTGACTCTTCAAGAAAGATCCTGTACCCACCACTATATATTATCTTCCTATACAATAACGTGCTTCTATAGAACACATCCATTTAATGATATATATTTTTTTCATTTATATAAAACCTACTGCAGAAAGAATCATTAATTTGTCAAATATTTACTGGCAACCTACAAATATAACACAGTGTCTATAATATGCAAGCAGATAAGGTCTTAAAGCAGTTAAGCTTTGTCACTGGAGACTAAGCATATTTGAGAACTGAAAAACTGTGACACATTCAGATAGTAGGTAGGTGAGAAAAAAAACAATACAATCACGACATGTGTGATGTTCCATCGGCACTGGTGAGTTAATTTTGAGAAGTAACTAGTAAATGAGTGATGAAACTATTGGGAAAATCACATTTCTGCAGACCAAATGCTCCAAGTTCCTAGGAAGAAAGAAAAATTCCTAGGATTTCCTCAATCTTTCTTGAGGAAATCCTGCTCTTCTGCCTGCAGACCAATGAGGACTGTGTAAAGGGAGTTCTTATAAATTGGAAGAAACTGATATTGGTCCAGATATTTGGTCCTTACCAAGATTTCTTCAATGCTATTTCATTCACATATGTAATGACTCCAGAAACACTAGGCTAGAACTTAGAGAAATTTATATTTTCTGTATTACAGGACACAGCACAAAATCTTAAAGTCTAAAATTGGAACTTCAAAATTTTATTTTACTTTATTTTTTCTTTTTTGGGCCACACCCAGATGTACTTATTCTGATGTACTAAGTCAGATGTGCCTCCTTGAGGAAAAATATTTTATATGTATAGACGATGTAAAACATGAGACTCTTTTAAATAATTAGATATTCAATTATGTAAATAATAAGTGACAGGATTATAATTCTTTATAATTCTGATTATGGACAATTGATAAAAAAATACATATCCTCTAATTAATACCATAATATTATTTCAGTGTATGTAAACACATTTTTGTCTGAATTTTTATTTTTATTGAGAGTACAGTAAATGTCACTATAACAAACACCCTCCCTGAGATTTTTATTTTTTTATTTTATTTTTTTTTATTTTTTTATTTTTACAATTACAAAGATATACAATTAAAAAGTTCATATTTGGTTTTTGCTCATACAGTGTTCCAGCACCCATCCCTCCAACAGTACCCATCTCCCACCACCAACATCCCGGTTCCCTCCCCTTCCCCAGCCCTCCTCCATGGCAGGTTCTTTATTTCTTTCCCTTTCTCTCTCTTTCTCTTTTCCTTCTCTTCCAGACTATGGATTACAGAACATACATTAAAGGGTTGTCATGTGTATCTTTTTGCCCCTATTTAATGCTCAGTTCTAGGTTGGCATTAGTACCCTCAACAACTGTTAGCACCCTGTTCCATTTTCTGTCTTACCTAGCCTCTGACTCCCACACGTTTGTGATAATTTCCACCTTTGACAAGACCTCCTGATATATGTTTCACTTGACCTTGGATATTGGTATCATAATATGTACACATATATTTATGTTATGCAAATAAATGCAGTCATTCTGTATCTGTCTCTCTTCTTCTGGCTAATTTCACTAAACATAATCTTCTCCATGTCCATCCATTTATAGGCAAATTTTATAACTTCATTTTTCCTAACAGCTGCATAGTATTCCATTGTGTAGATGTACCAAAGCCTCTTTATCCAGTCATCGATTTTCGGGCACTCTGGTTGCTTCCAGGTTCTGGCTATTGTGAATAATGCTGCTATGAACATAAAAGTAGGGATGGTGTTTCCGCTGCGTATTTTTTGGTTTCCCAGAGTAGATTCCCGGAGTGGTATGGCTGGGTCAAATGGGAGTTCAATTTCTAGTCTTTGGAGGAATGTCCATATTGTTTTCCAGAAAGGCTGTACCAGCCGGCATTCCCACCAACAATGGATGAGTGTCCCCTTTTCCCCACATCCGCGCCAGGACTTGTTGTTCTTGCTGTTTTGAATAAGTGCCAGTCTCTGTGGTGTAAAGTGACATCCCATTGTTGTTTTGATTTGCATCTCTCTGATGATTAGTGATGATGAGCATTTTTCATATTTTTATGGCCATTGAAATTTCCTCCTTGCCGAAGTTTCTGTTCATTTCTTCTCCCCATTCTTTGATGGGGTTGTTTGTTTTCTTCTTGTAAAGTTCTACCAGTGCCTGATAGATCCTGGATATCAACCCCCATCAGATGGGCATTGGGTGAATATTCTTTCCCATTCTGTGGACTGCTTTTGTATCTTAGTCACTATTTCTCTTGAGGTGCAGAAGCTTTTTAGTTTCATGTAGTCCCACATGTTCATCTTTTCTTCTAGTTGCTCTGTCATTGATGTTTCACCCTTGAAGATGCCTTCACGACATTGAAGCCACCCAGGGAATTTTATATCTTAAAATTAGGTAAGTTAAGCTAAATGATGCATAGTTTGAAGATTCTGAAAATACATTAGGACCAATCTTTCCTATTAATTCCTTCATTTATCAGAATGCCTTTGTTAAAAAATTCTTAAATAATTTCCTGATATCAGCAAACTATTCAGGAGGACTAGTCAAAAGTTGGAAGTTTACCACGGTAGTGTCTGGAGAGAGAGAGAGAGAGAGAGAGAGAGAGGAGGAAAGTGCCTGCCATACACAAAAAGGCAGGAAGTGGGTGGAGTGGGAGGTAAATTAGGGAGATTGGTGGTATAAAATGTACACTGGTGAAGAAACAGATGATGGAATATTGTATGACAAAAATAAATAAATGAATAAAAATATACTCAGGGACTGGAGATAATTAGAGCCCTTAGGGCATTTGTCCTGCATGTGGCCAACTGGATTTGGTCCGTGGTACCCATGTGGTCCCCAAGAACCACCAGGAATAATTCTGTGTTTAGAGCCAGCAGTAACTCCTGAACACTGCTGGGTGTGTAAAAAAAAAGATAAAATACTCAGATGACTACATGATAGATTGAGCAAGTGTAGAAATAGAGAAAAGAAATAATTCTTAAAAAAAATAACTGGGCCGTACAATAGCATTAGATTACAGAGAGTTATATTGAACTGAGAAAATTGCATAGCTGTATTTCCCCCAAACATAGAGATTATTATTTTCTCAAACTTGTGCTACTGGGTTTCCCCCAAAAACCCTACTTAATATTAAGAAAAAAGAGCTATAAAATTATGCTGCTAAAATATATATCCACATCAATAACAATTTCTTCCTGAATTAAATTTTCTGTGTCTGGATCTAATTGCATTCTAATGCATCTAATCACAATCTTGAGTTACATGTGCAGTACAAATTTGGTGCATTTTATAGAATAAAGCTATTCTTATTCAAAGTTCAGATATATCATTTTCTTTTTTCTTTTTTTTTTTTTTTTTTTTTTGCTTTTTTGGGTCCACGCCCAGCAATGCTCAGGGGTTACTCCTGGCTCTGCACTCAGGAATTACTACTGTTGGTGCTTGGGAGACCATATGGGATGCTGGGAATCAAACCCAGATCGCGCAACATGCAGGGCAAAGCCCTACCCACTGTGCTATCACTCCAGCCCCAGAGATATCATTTTCAATTAATACTTTATGACTATGTGATCTTTTGCACAGTTTGCTTTCCCAGTGCTTCAGTTTACTCAGAAAAATTATTGGTGATCTAATTGAACATAATTTTCAAATATTAGTTAAAAATCTAAATAATAAAATAATAAATAAAAGGCTATATAATAAAAATATAAAACATGTATAAAAATAATAAAGCAGCTTAGGAGCTTATCAAAGTGCCAGGCATAAGAAAATCAATGCTATTATTGTTATCATGATAATTATTAAAGTTTTTAGTGAAATTGAAAAAATATTGGCACACTACATATTATATGAAAGGCAAATATCTAACACCTATAAAATATTCACAAAACTCAGTAACAACAACAAAATAAACACATTAAAAACAGAATGAGCATACGTGGAGAGACAGTACAGTGTACTTTGCCTTGCACAGAGTCAAATAGGATTCATACTCTACATCCCATATGACACTGCAAGGAATGATACCTGAGCACAGAACCAGGAGGAAACCCTGAGTTACAGTGCGCTTCAAAAGAAATAAAAAACAATAACAAAATAAACTAAAAGGATGCATTATAGAAATAAACAGACTCTTCTCTAAAGAGGGCACACAGCCTGTCTGATAATAATAGGTTGTGGAAAACTGTTCACTTTTCACCAAGGAAATAAAAATGGGATATCATCACAAACCAGTGGAATGGCATATATCCAAAAGCCTGGAAACAACCAGTGATTGTAAGGATAGGGTGAAAAAGGGACCTTCTTTCATTGTGAGGATGTAATCTGGCTCAACCTCTGTGAAAATCTTAGAACGAATATCCCAAATAGTCAATCACAGATGAGTGAATAAATAATTATAAGGTATATAAATTTGTTAGGTTGTCAAAAAGTTTAAGATAGGTAACTGTGTGCAAGAGATAAAAATATGGCATAAATAATAAAGATTGCTATAGAAGTATTGTGTTCAATACCAGATTAAGATGAATTTTTATTGTAAAATTGTCATTAAGTTTCAAATTCATCTGATTTGGGAAATATTAATTTGAATTCAAAGCTTAATCCATTCGTATATGCTGTGAAATTTACATTTCACAATGCATAGAACGTATGTAGCTGATAAGAGAAAATAGCTACGTAAAGAAACTGGGAAAGCATTACATGCTTCTCTAAATTTTTGTGCTTGTTTCCCTTCCTTTTTTCCATAATATAACCCAAAAATCTCAAATCACATTTTCTAAATGAATGCATCAATACACAGATGAATGTATAGAGATAGAGGGATAAGAAGTTGCTTGGAAAGTGTCTAAACTAACAACAGGGTATTCAAAGACTGTTATTTATATTCATGTCATACCAGAAGGAAAAGTTTTGATTAGGACTAGATTAAATAGACATATAGACTGCAAAAAATTTCAAGAACGATCTGTGTCTCTTTCTCCATAGTGTTTGCTGACTTTCTCTTGCAGGCCGACTACTAATTTGGGCAGAGTCCAGGATACATCTGGTCCTCGTTTTGTACCCAGATGGAAACTGCTCTCTTATGTGTTCCCTGCTATTACAGTTATATAACTGATACTTAAAATCTATTTCAATACACATCAACATACTTAGACATATTTAATGAAACCTGTGAGCTCATGGCCGAGCCAAGAGCACTATATTAACCCTTATACAAGTAGTTAACACAATTATCTTGAAGATTTTGTGACCTCACTGTAAGCAGAGCACCTCTAATTGCTCATCTACCTCTAATGAAATGTCAACCTACGTCATGAAGCCTTATGAGGAATTCTCAAAAACAATTGCCCGCATTTTTCCCTTTAAAATTATATGGGGTCTACACCTGGCAGTGCTAATGGCTTGCTTCTGTAATTGTGCTAGGAATCACTCGTGGAGGTGTTGGGGAGATCGTATGTAGTGCTGGGGATCATATCCTGGTTAGCCCCATGCAAGGCATATGCCCTAGTTGTTATCCTATCTCTTATGTGTCTGGCTTATATTTTCTTCACTCTGATCACATTTTCAACAAATTATAACATGATTAGTAGCACAAAACAAAAATAACAAAAGTTTGTGTTTTGACTTTTATACTAAAATTAACTAGTGTATCATGTCATATATATTTCTCTTAGGAAGATAATTAGAGTTTATAATTCAGGGTAATATGATTGTAATAGCTACTATTTGTACCACATTTTTATCATGAATATAAAATTTCAAGGAAGTTCCGTGAATTCATTGCAGTTTTCAATGAATGAATTAAAAACTGGCTCTGAAATCAGATCAGAAGATTCTATGAAGTTTTTTTAATCTGATTTTTATTTATTCATGATTCTCTGTTGAGACCGAAGCAGTTATCGAAGCCCTAGCCAAATAGGGCGTTCAAACACAATATATCAAGATCCTTCATGAACTCTATTACGGATTCACCACCAGGATCTCACCATTCTACAAGGAAGTGATCATTGATGTCAAAAGAGGGGTTCGGCAGGGTGATACCATTTCACCAAAACTCTTCAGCGTCACCCTCGAGAACATCAAGCAACAATTAGAATGAGAAGGAATGGGAGTGAAGAAAGACGGTCAGCGACTACACTACTTCACTTCACTGATGACATCGTTCTAATCACACCAAACATTAGCCAAGCAGCACAAATGCTGGCTGACTTTGACCGAGAATACAGAGATAGGTCAACAGCTGAATCTGAACAAAACTATGTTCATGAAAAAAATGAACTAGTTCCAGAGACCCCATCACTCTCAATGGAACAAACATCTCTGCAGCAGTTATATGTACTTAGGTCGAGAAGTCAACATGATGAACCACCTAAAACCTGAGCTGCGCAGGAGGAGGAGAGCAGCAAAGCATTGAAGAAATGCCTTCAAAAGCATTGAAGAAATAGCTAAATGGACAAAGAACCTCCGGCTCTGGGCACATCTCTTTGACTCCACTGTTCTCCCTGCATTAACATACTCCTCAGAGACCTGGGCACTATGATAGCAGGATGAGATTGCTGTTCGGGTTTCCCAAAGAGGAATCAAAAGAGCTATGCTTGCAATATCACACCTCACTCAAGTGAGAGACGGAATCCGAGTTCCATCTTCTGTCGCTGTTCTAGAGTCAGGGACGCTGTCCCATTTGCCAAAGCATTGAAAATCAGATGGGCTGGACATGTAATGCGATTTGGAGACAACCACTGGACTAGAGCTGTTACCGACTGGATCCCACAGGATGTCAAAAGATCATGTGGCCGCCCACCTACAAGATGGTCAGACTTCTTCAGCAAGACCCTGAATGAACGGTTTGAGGCTCTTGGTATTCCTAAAGCAAGAAGATGCCATTGGACTACGCTAGCACGTGATAGGGTCAAATGAAAATGTTACTGGCGCCTGCTCAAGGAAATCGATGAACAACGGGATGTCTAGTGATCTAGTGATGATTTTCAGGTCTTCTAGAACTTGAAACAATGCCTTATAATCATGTTATATAATTATGGACAAAGACTATCTGATTTGAAATCTTGGAGGGACTTTACCAACCAGGTTGACTTGTTCGTTAATTACTTGAAATCTTTAGTCACTTACCTGAAAGATGAAGATTTATGTTTAGTATATTAATACTACTGTATGTTGTCTAAAATGATGAAGGGAATGTTATAAACATTTATTTTCTTAATTTTCCTTTGTAGTTTTTATTTATTATTGTTATTATTTTAGTTTTGGGTCACACGGCAGTGCTCAGAGTTACTTCTGGCTCTACACTCGGGAATTACTCCTGGCGGTGCTGGGGGACCATAGAGGATGCTGGGGATCGAACCCAGATCGACCTCATGCAAGGCAAACACCCTCCACGCTGTGCTATTGCCCCAGCCCCCTGTAGTTTTAAATTCAAATTGAGTCAATGAACTCCAATCAGACTCATTTTAAAAACTCTATTATTATTAATTTTTTTATTTTTTTTTTTTTTTAATTTTTTGTTTTTACAATTACAAAGATATACAATTAAAAAGTTCATATTTGGGTTTTGGTCATACAGTGTAGCAGCACCCATCCCGCCACCAGTGCCCATCTCCCACCACCAACGTCCCCGGTTCCCTCCCCCTCCCCCAGCCCTCTTCCATGGCAGGTTCTTTATTTCTTTCCATTTCTCTATCTTTCTCTTTTCCTTCCTCTCCAGACTATGGATTACAAAACATACATTAAAGGGTTGTCATGTGTATCCTTTTGCCTCTATTTAATGCTCAGTTCTAGGTTGGCATTAGTACCCTCACAATTGTTAGCACACTGTTCCATTTTCTGTCTTACCTAGCCTCTGACTCCCACACGTTTGTGATAATTTCCACCTTTGACAGGACCTCCTGATGTATGTTTCACTTGACCTTGGATATTGAACAGAAACTTCAGCAAGGAAGAAATTCGAATGGCCAAAAAACATATGAAAAAATGCTCATCATCACTAATCATCAGAGAGATGCAAATCAAAACAACAATGAGATACCACTTTACACCACAGAGACTGGCACATATTCAAAAGAACAAGAACAACAAGTGCTGGCGTGGGTGTGGGGAAAAGGGGACACTCATCCATTGTTGGTGGGAATGCCGGCTGGTACAGCCTTTCTGGAAAACAATATGGACATTCCTCCAAAGACTAGAAATTGAACTCCCATTTGACCCAGCCATACCACTCCTGGGAATCTACTCTGGGAAACCAAAAATACGCAGCGGAAACACCATCCCTACTTTTATGTTCATAGCAGCATTATTCACAATAGCCAGAATCTGGAAGCAACCAGAGTGCCCGAAAATAGATGACTGGATAAAAAGCTTTGGTACATCTACACAATGGAATACTATGCAGCTGTTAGGAAAAATGAAGTTATAAAATTTGCCTACAAATGGATGGACATGGAGAAGATTATGTTGAGCGAAATTAGCCAGAAGGAGAGAGACAGTTACAGAATGACTGCATTTATCTGCATAACATAAATATATAGGTACATATTATTATTATTAATTTTGTTCTGTGTTGTTTTCTGAAAAACAGATAGAATAAAGAGTAAACAAAAAGTTTAAGGTGAAAGAGCTTGATAGAACTAAAGCAGTAAGTAGGCCTCCTAATTGGAGAGCACAAGTCTTCCAGTCCACAATTATTTGGCCAATGCAATGGGAGAGAAATTTATCCATTCTTCAATGAGCCTAATCTTTCCTTGGTTTGCTTCAAGCCTTATTGAATTGTTGATGGTCCAGAGGTGATTATATGACTGATGGTAGCAATGCTTGACTTACGAAGTTTCATTTTTTCTCATATTTCTTTCTCAGTTGACAGTCTCTAATATGACCAAAAAGATTGTCAAGGCAGCAATGAGTTTTTCTAAGAAGCCATTTCTTCAGAAGAGCACAACTTTCTGTACTAAATGACATTTCCATCTCTTTGAAATTTGATAGCATTTTTTCCTTTTTGACAATATCCATTTATGAATTATTTCTCCTTATAAAATACTTTAAAGAGAGATAATCTTTTGCAGAATTTATTTCACAGAGTTTATTTGCTTGCATTTTACATCTTGAAGCATGTATAATAAAAGGTTATCTTCAAGGGTGGGAGAGATAGTATAGTAGATAGGACACTTACCTTGCCCGTGCGTGCCCAACCTGGATTGAATGCTTTGCATTCCTGATGGTCCCCTGAGCACTGCTAGGCGTGACTCCTGAATGAAATTAGGAGTAACCCCTGAGCATCGGTCCCCAATCCAATAAACAAGTCAATACATTTATAAAATTTTTTTCTTAATTTGATCAATATATGAGGTATGGGGGATAAATAGTAATATGTACTGATGGCAACTTTACAGTTTTATCATAAGAAAGGTTTTTTTTTTTTTTTTGCTTTTTTGGGTCACACCCGGCGCGCTCAGGGGTTACTCCTGGCTCTGCACTCAGGAATTACTCCTGGCGGTGCTCGGGGACCATATGGGATGCCGGGGATCGAACCCAGGCCGGCAAGGGCCGGCTGAGTGCAAGACAAATGCCCTACCCGCTGGGCTATCGCTCTGGCCGCACAAGAAAGGTTTTATATATAGCTCACATTCAGTATTTTTATGCCTGTACACATCCAATGTGTTACATAGTCAGTGATCCTATCAATTCCAAACTAGACTGACCATATGCTTAAGGGCGTAGGATTATATTTATAATGTTTATCATAATAATGAAAATAACCCTATAACATTTAAGTTCACATCTTATTTGTTATCAAGAATGAGTTCTTATAAAGTGAAATGAGAAAACTCTATGATGATATTCCTTTAAGCTAAGATTTAAGAGAAAGTGGAAACACAACACATGGCAATCTGACTCATGAGCATTAGAAAAAAAATTTTCCTGATGGAGAAAGGGTGCTATTTTTAAAATGTAAATCTAATATCAGTTTATCTAGAGCAGGTTACCTAAAAGGTAGATTAATTATATATCTGTACAGAACAAAGTACAGCTAAAGGGTACTTGGAATAATTACTGTAAGGAGTTTGGGTTGCTCTATTTATAGTGGAAAGTCAAAAGAAAATTAAAATAAAAGTGTGTCAAAATATAAAAGTGATTACTTAAAAATACTATAGATTGTATAATTATGCATTACACAATGTTATAATAAGAACAAGAAATGATGAAAATTATCTCAGTATGTTAACTACCTACATATTACTAGGTGACAGTACTCAGATAATATTTTAAAGCTAGCATTAATAGGTTATACTAATGTATTGATCACAATAAAGAGAAGAACTCTTACTTATCCCAAGCACATTTATTGGCCTTTATTTCAGTGATCAACTTCCTGGCTACTGGCTGTAAAAACTTTTGCCTTTTGACTTTTGTTGGACATCCATGTTTATCAAAATTCATCTAATATGCTTAAGAGAGCAGACTTCTGACCTTCTAACCTTGCAGTCTCATTTCCTGTCAATATGAAACACTGGAATACACAAATACATAGTTTTTCTTGTGTTGTTCTTATATATTAGGCTTTTCCTTTTTATGACTCCCCACTACTCTCCACTTCCCAGATCAAGCAATGCACATCACCAAATCCATATAATCATTATTTTTCTATTACCTATTCATAGAACCACAACCACACCTGCAACACCTCTAGGGCCATTGGCAGATGGCAGACAGGAGACAGGGTTGTCTACACATAGGACTCTGCCCCATGGGCTCTGGATGGTTGGTGGCCTGACATAGAAAAGGGCTGGGCCACCTGGGACTAACCCAGAACCATGGTGGACCCTGGAAAGCTACCCGTGGTGTATTCAAAATGCCAAAAATAGTAACAATAATGGACCTCATTCCCAACAAATGGAGACTTACTGGCGCCCACTAGAGCAAGTCAATGAACAACAGGAAGACAAGTGATACAAGTGATTCATAGAACTCTCATTTAACACAGAGGGCAGTTGCCTTGCATGTAGCAGACCAGGTTCACTCCATATGGTACCCTGATCCCCACTAGGAGTGATCCCTGAGTGCAGAGCCAGAAATAAACTCTGAACACTGCGTAGTCTGGTCTACCCTCCACCTCCCTATATCCCATGCCCCCTCTCCAAAAAACAAAGACCATATGTTTGTTGCTATGCTAATTCCCCTAGGTTAGCATTCAGAGTCTCAGAAAAAATATATTTTGAGGACCAGGAAGGCAGATCAAGGGAAAGAAGTATGCACCTTCAGTGGGAGATTTCTGACTGGATATCCAGTTTGTGCCTACCCCATCAACAACTTTGGAAGCCACAAACGCATATCTGGAGGCGCCCAGCATGGCTGAGCCCAAGTGGCATTGTACTACCAGACTGAATAAAGTGTTGTGGGTACAACTTCTAGGCCTTTTGAATACCATGCAGAAGAATGAATAGTTTCCATCTTCTTCCATGTATAGTTTTTTCTCTACATATATCAAAAACACATGAATATTTTGTGGATTTATTTAGACTTGTTTCTAGAATTTCTAATTTGTGTTTCTTATTATATACAAGTATTTTAACAGGTAACAAAATACATGTAATAGAAGTTTGTATTGAATTTTCACAGACATATTTTTTTGTGTCACAGATCTGTGAGCCTCCATGAGACATCTTAAACCAACACTACCTTTGTGAAAAAATTAGTACACAGTAAAAAGTAATTTGTTTTAATAACTGTTTTGGTTATACTGAAATTATTATCTGTGTTAATTAAGCATAAGCATATCAGCCAAATTTATAAACTAAAATTAGACTACATCACATTTCTTGTTGTTTTAATTAATAATAATTATTAATATTATAAAGACAAATACAAAATCTAGTTTTAATTAATGAAAACAAGTTTTTTTTGTGTAAACTGGACTGGCATTGGAAAGACTACTGAATTTTAAATAAAAGGTTAAATGAATCATGCTATTCCTCTTCTGGTGATATAAATTAGAAAGCTGGGTTTTAAATATATTGATTAAAATATTTGCAGGTGGTTTGATTTGTAAAGTGTTACCATAAGATTTCAGGTATCTGATATTATTCTACCATTTATTTTGTTGATAAATGCCTCTGTACATTGTGTGTTCTAATTTTTACAATGTTCTTTGTGGTAAATTAGAAAATATATTTGTCCTCATTCTGAACTAAAAAGACTTACCCAAGGTCAATGTATATTGGAGATGACATACAGGCAAATTAATCTTATGAACTTGTTGGTATTTGCCACTTTAATTTCTTTACACTGCATGCTTTGTACTTGTTATTTTCCTTGCCTACACTTTGTTTTAAGAAAATAGTTTATTATTCCTACTTTAATTTGAGTATATATAAAGTGGAGATTTCTTTTTCTTTCCTTTCTTTCTTTCTTTCTCTTTCTTTCTTTCTTTCTTTCTTTCTTTCTTTCTTTCTTTCTTTTCTTTCTTTCTTTCTTTCTTTCTTTCTTTCTTTCTTTCTTTCTTTCTTTCTTTTTTTCTTTCTTCTTTGTCTTTCTTTCTTTCTTTCTTTCTTTCTTTCTGTCTTTGTCTTTCTTTTCTTTCTTTTCTTTTTTTTTTTTTTTTTACAATTACAAAGATATACAATTAAAAAAGTTCATATTTGGGTTTCGGTCATACAGTGTTCCAGCACCCATCCCTCCACCAGTGCCCATCTCCCACCACCAACTCCCTGGTTCCCTCCCCCCTCCCCCAGCCCTCCCTCCATGGCAGGTTCTTTATTTCTTTCCCTTTCTCTCTCTTTCTCTTTTCCTTCCCCCTCTAGACTATGCATTACAGAACATAGTTTTTCTTTCTTTTCTTTCTTTCTTTCTTTCTTTCTTTTCTTTCTTTCTTTCCTTTCTTTCTTTCTTTCTTTTCTTTCTTTCTTTCTTTCTTTCTTTCTTTCTTTCTTTCTTTCTTTCTTTCTTTCTTTCTTTCTTCTTTCCTTCTTTCAACTTTCTTTTTCTTTCTTTCTTTCTTTCTTTCTTTCTCTTTCTTTCTTCTTTCTTTCTTTCTTTCTTTCTTTCTTTCTTTCTTTCTTTCTTTCTTTCTTTCTTTCTTTTCTTTCTTTCTTTCTTTCTTTCTTTCTTTCTTTCTTTCTCTTCCTTCCTTCCTTTCTTCCTTTCTTCCTTTCTTCCTTTCTTCCTTTCTTTTCTTTCTTTCTTTCTTTCTTTCTTTCTTTTCTTTCTTTCTTTCTTTCTTTCTTTCTTTCTTTCTTTCTTTTCTTTCTTTCTTTCTTTCTTTTTCTTTCTTTTTTTCTTTCTTTCTTTCTTTCTTTCTTTCTTCTTCTTTTCTTTCTTTTCTTTCTTTCTTTTCTGTGGTTGCTTCTGTGTGTGTGCTTGGTGAAAACTGATCTTAATTGGCTTAGACAATTTCTATTACTTTTAAAGACATTTTGAGAAAAAATTAACATGTAAGTACTCCATAAAAAATAAAGGGGGACATATAATATAGTGTCTATCATTAAAGTTATTCAATTGACTTTTCTTGTTTCACTGAGAGAAAAATGCTTCCACTACATAATTCTGCAGAAAAGACTAACAATTTAATGTATCAGCAACTCGATGAGATAAGCTCTAACCTTTGAATAATCACCCTGTCACCTGGTTTCTCAATGCTTGAATGCTAGAAATATTAACAAAAAATTTAATTTCCACATTAAAATTCTTGTTTGAGATAGTTTAATATTTCATTCTATCAGTTTGAAAAGATTAATATTTACTCTAATCTGCTTTATCCTGAAATCCAATACACTGTGTTATGAGGACATTATAATTTAGTTGCATTGGACACACTCAAAGAAGGACATAGATTAAATCCTTGGTCTGTGGTATTGAACATTATGAAAGTGGCCAATATTCCTGAGAGAGAGGCATACACCCAGTTTGTTATTAAAAATAGTAATTTACAGATGAATTGTACTTCTATTGTCTGACAAGACATAAAGCAATGCATAGAATGGGACTCCAGCTGAATAAACGTCAGTTGTGAATGCAGACAGCCTTTGTACCCAATTTTATTTATTTGTTTGTTTGTTCAGCTGTGCACAGGGTGAGCCGGTAGCAGCTCTGCCCCCTTGTATGTGAGTCTCTGGATCAGTGTACCTGGGCTGTGCTTGAAAAAGACTACTGCAGGGTGGGTCTGTGACCAGCCGGGCTGTGAGCAGCTCTTCTGCTGGGTGGAGCTCTGACTAGAGGGGAGTCTGGATTTGGAAAATGGCAGCCCTCATGGTGTGGGGTGAGACCATGTCTCTAGCTTCTTGTGAGACACTGCTGGTGTGGCAGGCCCGGGCTAGAACCTGCCTTCCCTCCCGGATGCCTCGTGATTAGCTGGGCACAGGGAGAGCCAGTCGCATGTCTGTCAAGTGATCTGCCCCACCATGGTGGGCTCTGCAGACCACATGGGATGTAGAGGACCAAATACAGGTCTGCTGCATGTGCACCAAACTGCCTACCAGCTGTACTATCTCCCTGGCTCTTATGAGCAACATCTTGAGCCATTGATCTGCAGTTGGATATTTGGGTTGGTTTTCATCTCCTGATTATTGTACCAACTGTGACAAGTATACATGGGTGTGCATATGAGCTCTCAAATAAATGTTTTGTCAATAAGGTAGGAAAGGAGTTCCATTTTGTAATGAGAATAGTCTACAAAGAATGAGCTTATTGGTGATTGTACAACCAGTGAAAGGTGAGCATTGGTGAGCATTGTCTAACAATATGAATTTTTAGAAAATAGAGTTGACTGAGGTATAAAATCTCCAAAGGGACATATTAGATTTACTATAAATAAAAATGATCAGCCTCACACAGAAAGTATTGCTAAATTTTTGTCAAATAATTTCTGACCAGTGAGGATCATTTATACAAGTAAATTTTATAAAACCAAATAAATAGCTGTTCTGCATTCAAAGAAATTGTAGAAATATTATTTTCCCCTTAATATGTTTGTGGGAACTATTTGGATTAAATTTATATTTATTTGACACTAGCCTGAGATACTCTACTAACAGTATGAGCTACCTTAGATAGATAATCTGTATTTCCAATAATGTAGCATTTGCTTGCCAAAAATGGGTGCACTGTGGGGAGGCCCTCACACTGCCCCACTGACCACTTCACACTTGATTTCATTTTTTGTATGCACGAGTGAAGTATAGCTCAGAGGTCTTAAGTTTTCTTTAAATTTAGTAATTTTCCTCTTGATTTATTCATTCTTATTCCCAAGACTATTTGTGTCAATAGTGAGCATATATTTTACTGGAAATATATGATTAAATAAATAACTAAGGTTATTTATTAAAAATGATATGTACATATACTTATAAACCTTCAATGATAATAACTTGCCATTACATAGCTTGGCTTAAAAATGAGTTTGTTCATACCTTTTATTTAAGGCATTTTTATTAAGTCAAATTTAATAAATATGGATCAAAATTAAAGACATTTTTAATTGTGTGCATCATTTTTCACTCATAAAGCTAATTCCATTATAAAATTTAAATTGCAGAAATATATTCCCTTCCATTCATCATGAGATATTGTTTCATAAGCCCTGGAATTTAGGATGAATGCACATGTAAATATTTTCCTAGAAATTAATAAAATAGGATAAGAGACCCCAAATGTCTCTAGTTATGTATAATCTTTCCTTGGGTTGCCTTCTAAATAGTTTTAAAAACTATTTATTTTACCCATAAAAAAAGAGACTAACTTCTATTGTCAGGTAATTGTCATTTTGCTTGTATTAATGGCATCAGTGACTTTTCTGGCATGTTCACATATTATTTATCCTCTGCTAGTTTTGTCTTCCTAATCACTCAAGAACATTATTTTGACTGCTTAAGCAATGTAAGTGGCATCTCCCTTAACATTGGTCATCTTTAAAGCCTCACACTATGTATGTGATAATCCTGTGCAAGAGAAATTTGTGACTATGACACTGAGGGAACTGTTCAAATAAAATGATGCAGAGAACACTTATAAATCATACAAGTCTAGTGAAATATGATTTTATTTGCAACAAAATATCTGAGTTCATTAAAATTACCTATGAGTATATTTATGTATAGTTGTGAATATGCAAGTGATATATATGGACATGACTCCATTATAATACATATATAAATAAGTGTTATAAATATGCAGGTAATATACACTATTTACATGCAAGCAACTAATTATGTGCATGTTTGTATGCATTTGTCCCTGCATGTATATTTACATATATACTTATTTATATTTTGTATATGTGTATATCACAAATTGACTGTTTATTGAATCCTTCCAAGCTGAACAGTAATTACCTCCCCATTTAGCCTCATATGTGACCCATATTTGAGTAGCACTGTTCATTTCTTTGCTTCCATATAAGTATATATTTTCTCTCCAGTGTTGGAACCATATGAAAACTACATAATTGAGACACAATCCTGTCCCAGTTTCTGTAAGTCCTGGTGAAGGGCATGAGGATTTTTTTTAAAGTATTCTGCTCTAAGTCAGAGCATTTGATGTCATTCATGCCACTTGAATAATTTCATGCTCCATTTAGAGTACTTGGCTTTCTGCCTCGTCATCACATTTCACTAAATCTTTTACTCAGTTTTCTTTAGTTTATTCCTTTTGCCAGACTAAAACCTATTGTGACTGATTATAGGCCTTACATGAAAATCACACTCTAATAATTACCTTTTTTTTTTTTTTTTTGCTTTTTTTTTGGGTCACACCCGGTGATGCTCAGGGGTTTCTCCTGGCTCTACACTCAGGAATTACTCCTGGCGGTGCTCGGGGACCATATGGGATGCCGGGCATTGAACCCGGGCTGGCACGGACCTGCCGCTTGCAAGGCAAATGCCCTACCCGCTGGGCTATCGCTCCAGCCCCTTACCTTTATGATTATGAAGTTTATCCATTTAAGATTCACCCACTGATCTCCTCCCCTCTTACATTTTACTCTCTGATATTGCATTTTTAAGTAACACAAGCAATCTTTAATTTAACTCTTGAACTGTCAATGACTATTTGTTGACTATTTGTTGTTAACTACTTCTTTACAAAGTAGCAGTTTTGAATTGATGAAATATGACCTGCATAATATCTACCCATTAGATGCATTTCAATATTTCTATCCCAATAGATATATTTTAATGTTTTTTTGAAAAGAACAAAGATTTGAGAGTAGTTTATTTAATGTGATGCAATGTACTTTGCCCACAATTACATATATGTGAGTAATTATCACAGTTCAGGTCATTGTATTAGTGGCTTAATCAAAGGCGTAAAAAGGATGAGAAATAGGTAGGATTCAGAGAATATTACTTAGGTTAGAATTGACAGTAATGAATAAATATGGACATATTCATACACATACATGTATTACACACAATGCAGATACAAACATGGACGCTCAAATAAGTTGAGATAAAAATGGTTTGATTTTCTGTTGTCTAGAATGTCTTTATTATGTGACATAATCCTTCATATATTTAATTCTACTCATAAAACATTTCCTCCAAACTTTACCTGTTAATGCTGTTTCAGTGTGAGAGGTTGACCTTATTTATAAAATCTGACCAAACGCTAAAAAGTGTACACTTTATTTTACTTTCAACACACTAGTGTGCTGATGGTTATTTGTGTAAATGATAAGCAAACAAGTTTTCCTGAATATAAAATTTCTCTGAACTCTAGTAAAATTAGAAGATAAAACAAAATCATAAAATATGAAATAAAAACACAACAATTCTACTTTGAAATAGAAGTTTGATTGTCATAAAATAATTTAAGTGTTTTCAGTAACAAACACAATTCCATCAATGTGATATTGTTAGAATTGGAAATGGAATCCTTTACATATGCACTATTACCTTACCCAGGATAGTTCACAGAGTCTTCAAAATTTCAGCTCTCTTAAATATATGCTTAATACAATGATATATGCCTTTGGTGAAAATAGGGACTGTACTGGACAGTGAATTATGCTTTCACATTTTTATTCTGTAGTTTATGACTAATTTTTCTAGTAGTAGGAAAGGCAGAATAAATAATAAATAAAACGAAACTAACCCTAATGTCTCTAACATGTACCTTTTTCACAGTTCCTCACTTGGGTATGCTTGATGCAGAAAAATTGCAATCAACTGTGAAAAAAAGGCGAAAGAGAACCAGAGAGAGATAGAATAGAAATTAAGGTGCTGGTCTTGCACAGAGCTGACCCTAGTCAGCACATAGCTGACTTACTGGACACTATATATGGAGTGATCATAGGGCAAAGAACCTGGAGTAAAACTGATTATAGTCAGATGTGGTGAGAGAGAGAGGAAGAGAGGGAAAGAGAGAGAAAAATAGAAGATTGCAGTTATTTCGACTTCTCATTTTTTTCTCTTTATTCCATTTCACTACCCCTGCCCCATAGTTACTCACAGATACTTTACCCTGAACTTTTATTCCCTGAAAAACTGCCAGAAGGACGGACATGAAGGAGTACCAGATCTCTAACAACAGGGTACTTGAGAACATACATACCTATATATGGATGGATGGATATATATACATATATATATGTATATATATATATATATATATATATATATATATATACATCTCTTTGATCACCCTTTTTCCCCTCCATATGGATCCAGTATACCAGATAAAATGCAGCATATGGTAAATATTGAAAACTCCAAGCACCGAAAACAAGAGCAGAAGCACCCTCAGACACAGCCTTATAAAAGGGAAGGTAATACGGTAGCACTAATGGAAGATACAAGGCAAATCTTGAAATAGAGTTGGGGCAGTTAGTTACCTTTTGATCCTAAATACTGACGATCATGATTATGTTAAATTAGAAAACTGTAACAGAAAATACGATGCTTTTTTCAATGTTGAAACCAAGATGAAATTATCACAATAACAATGTCCTTTCTATTTCCATATCAGTTTGGTTTCATTATTATTAGCATTAAGATGCATCAAAAGCTTACTAACCTGCATTTCCTGTAGTTTACTGTGCTGAACTTTTTTGGCACTGGAACCGTTGTAGTTCAACTGCTGTTACATTCAGGAAGCCAGCATGCGACAGATTTTGTGCACAAAATGATACTTCCTTTAAAGCAAGCTCGTATCTTATGGGACAAAGTGTAATGAACACTGAAGCGTTTACTTGCAGTAGAGCTTGAAAAGTGCATTGTAATGGAATTTCATCTTTACCATTTTATAACCTTATATTTGCTTTTTTGTCTTTTTGTGGGTTCAAGAGCCCCGTTGACTTCTGAAGAATTTGCTGCCTTCTAATGAACTTGCTGACTTGTTCTCTTGTGACATTTCTTGCACATCTGAATATTGTGGAAGAAACAATAAAACTACACCATGAGGAAAAAATATTCCCTGAATCTAAAGCTTAATTTCTGCTAATTTCTACATATTTTGTACATTTATTGCTTTGTATACATGGACTCATGAGAATGGACATTTAATTCTACAGTTCCCTAACCAACTCTGGTATTTTGTCCTGTTTCCAGCAATAAAATGTAACTGCTCATTGGAATAGAATATATTTACAATATGTATAGAAGTAATATAAGCTAAGCCAGCCTCAACTCTGATTTATTCACTGCTAAAAAAAAATCATGACTTCAGAATGAATGATATTATTTATAAATACTTAAAAATAATTTTCTTTTTATTTAAGATGAAGTGTGCCTATCAGGAGCATTTTCAGAACCATTATAGTTCTATTACATTGACTCCTAGGCAATGGCCATATCTTAGTGTACAACATAATAAGCATATTACTCTTTATGATTTAGAAAACATGTCCCCATATATTTTCATGTAATTGTCTCAATTTTATGTCATTGATGTGATCACATGCCCATTATTAGTCAGGGTTTCATTCATTAGAACATAGAAAGTAAGCCTAGGACTAGAGCAGGTAAGGCATTTGCCTTGAGTAGGTTCCCATCCCTGGCATCCCATGTGGTCCCTGGAGCACTGCCAGGAATAATTACAGTATGCAGAGCCAGGAGTAAGTGTGAGCATTGCTGGTACAGCCTTCAAACAAAAACAAACAATTTTTTTAAAAAAGCATGACATTTACTTTACATGAAGCACTGTAATTTACAATACTGTTAATGATAGAGTTTTATGCATACATTTCAACACCACATCCTCCACCAGACTGTTTTCTTCCCTGCCACAATTGACTTAAGGTCCCCTTCCCACCCTACCCCAATCCTTGGTAAGTTTAGAACTATAAAGATTAGTGTAATGACAGTTAATTATTGTTTAAAAGCTTAGAAAGTTTAAATAGAAGTGAGAAGGAAAAGTTAGAATTATTTATCATTGGAATTTCAGAGGAGCAGCCCTGCAGAGCTGCAATCCGACTTCTGAGAAAGATATTCTGATCTTAGTGGTGGTGGATCTCCAGATGGATAATGGGGTTTTCTATAAATTAGAATTTAGTGGGGGTAAGGGTCAAAATGGTGAGGGCAGATTTCCCACTCTGTCCGAAGACCAAGGAGCGCTATAATTGACGCAATATGACTTAGAAATGTCTCAGCTCCACAACTGAGCCTCATCAAATGGCTGTCACCAAATTGTCCCAGATCTACAGAACTCCTGGACTATGCATCCATGACACCTCTGCCATCCTGCCCTCGAGGTGTTGCAGGTGTGGCAGCAGTGCCTGGCTGCACTGGCAGATGGCAGACAGGAAACAGGCTTGTCAACACCCCCAGGTCTCTGTATCGTGGGCCCTGGATGGTTGATAGTCTGACACAGAAAAATCCTGGGCCCCCTGGAATGAACCCAGAGCCATGACAGAGCCTGGCAAGCTACCTGTGGTGTATTCAATATGCCAAAAACGGTTGCAATAATGGACTTCATTCCCAAAGAATGAGACGTAACTGGCACCCACTCGAGCAAATTGATGAACAAAGGGAAGACAAGTGACTGGTGAAGGGAAGCATAAAGTATGCTGAAGCATTGCATGACTGAAAACTATCCATTTGAACTACTTTGTAACTGTTAATTTCCTGGTCAATAAAAAATAATAATTTTTAAAAAATATATTTCTGTCAGTTCAACAGGATAACAGCAAATCTGATTGGAAAACTGCATAGAAGACCACCAACCTCGATGAGCCTAAACAATAACACAGATGCTTTATTGGTGCAAACCATCATAGTAGATATTCAATGACTTCAGTACCATCATTGTGAGATATAACTATTGTCACAAATTTACTCTTATTGATTTTAGAGTTGATAATACCATTTTCCTTTGTGTTATAACAATGTGAAGTAAATTTGATTGTGCCTGCAAAAGGGGTGAGCTATAATGGTGGGTGGATAAATGGAGACATGAGCGGAGATAAGGGAGCAGTAGCAGTGGTAGAAGTTGTGTTGGAATATTTAATGCCTGGAACAACTGTATTATGTCACTGTCTTCCCGTTCATCATTGATTTGCTCAAGTGGGCACCAGTAACATCTCCATATGCCCTGTCTCAAGTAGTAGAGCCCAAGGGCATCCGCTTGCTCCAGGAACATAAAGAGCCTCAAACCATTCCATCAGGTCATGGGAATGAGGTCTATAATTGTTACTGGTATTTGGCATATCAAATACGACATGGGTAGCTTGCCAGGCTCTGCCATGCGGGTAGCATACTGTATTATGAACAACTGGTAAATCACAGGTTTGTAATAAAACAATAGTGACTATGATAAAGTTAAAAAATTGAATTTGGTGTGTGGGTAGACTTTCATTTTTTTTTTTTTTGTCTTTTGGGTTTCACCTAGCAATGCTCAGAGGTTACTCCTGGTTCTGCACTCAGGAATTACTCCTGGCGGTGCTTGGGGGCCATAAGGAATGTTGGGGATCGAACTGGGTCAGCTGTGGCAAGGCAAACATCTTACCCACTGTACTATTGCTCTGGTCCATGGGGTAGACTTTATGAAACAAAATATATCTGGTATAAAATATCTGACCACCACTGAGCTAAGTCTATGGCAGAAGACTTCAGACACAAAAAAGGAGAGTCAAAATTCCAAGTTGAAATGGAATCAGGAAAGAATTCCTGGGGAAAGAACTAAAGCCCTGTTTTAGAAGGCATCTGGATTCACTTCAATGTGGATAATGTAGGCAGAGAAGAGGGAATGTTTTATCCACATGAAAGGACCAATACAAATCCTCCAACACAACAGGGTTCATTCAGGTGCTTGGAAGTGGGACCGTGGGTCATTTGAATAAATAGAGAGTAAAGTTGGGTGTGGAGAGATGAAACTAGAAAGACACAATGACCAGATCAAAAGTTGATACATTTTACACAACTTTATAAACTGTGAAGTATTCATATATGTTAATTATCATTCTCTGGGTAATAAAAAGTGCTTTGTAAAATCTCTGTCATTTAGAAAGTAAGTTATCCGAATTAGACAGAAAACCTGAAACTGCTAAGACATGTAATCATGAAAATTCACTGAAACATGTGAGTTACCCCTTTCCCCCAATAAAAGTAATTTTCTGTAGCTAAGACTGTGAAAGCATGAAAAGAATGTTTACGCCTCACTATATCCAATCTTCCATCAGATATTTTCATCAGATATTTAAAATGTAATAATAACACAGGCTTAAAAGGCTTGATTGCATGATCACAGCAGCTTGTTAATTAAAGGTGCAAAGAGGGGAATGATTAGAGAGGGGAGTTTGCACCTGAGGGAGAAATAGGATTAGTTTGCCTGAGAAATCAGATTAGTGTTCCTGGCAGCAGGCCAATTGCAAAGAAAGAGCACAGAATCTCAGGAGAAAAAAAATCTGTATCTTTCCAAACGCTCTGCAGGGAAGAGACCCCTCCATGTGTCCAAGGGCAGGGAAGGAAATGACACCTCCTAGATTGTTCACCTCTGACATTGACTTGCTTTCTCAATATTAAATGTGTGACTTGCTAATTGCTCTTGTTGAAGATAACTGTGTTTGGAATTCATTTGGCTGAGAAGTATGTGTGGTTGTGGAATCACTGACACCACATGATTAATGAGAAAGGCTGTTTTCACATCCCTCACTGGAGAGATTTGGACCTCATCCCATCCTGAGGGCCCCTATGTTAGGATTCTGTCACAAAGGCCTGCATTTCATTAAGCTCAGAAGCTTTGTTTCCAGAGGGTTGATGCAGAGAGTGATGATACGGTGGAGCAGACAAGGGAATCAGGAGTGTCCTAATAAAATCCAACATGCCTGCAAGAACTCAGATAAATTGTAAAAGAAGAGAACCAAGCCAGTCGAGCCTGAATCAGACCCTTGCCCTTTTAGCTAGGAGTCCTGTGACCTTCCCCCATATTAGCTTGACCTCCTTGAGCCTCATACTACCTATTGTCAATGAAAAGCTTAAAACCTACCTTGAGGGTGCTCTTGAGAATTTTTAGATGAGGTTCAATAATTTTCTGACATGTTATTTTTGTTCAAAAGGAAAAAAAAATAAACTATTACTGTTATTATAAGAAAGTATTTTCATATGTGCTACTTGACACTTTTGAGATTGGCTCAGAAATGCCAGCCACCTAAGAATTTAAATGTTTTTATGCTTATTCTACATTGGACATTCCACCGCATGCCCGATGGGCCTGCCTTCCAGGCAGCTAGAAGATAGGCACATTTTCAAAGTTTGAACTTTGAATGATTTATTCAATAATTCACTTTCATAGACTCTAGCAGGTGACCTTCAGAAAAAGTCATCTTCCCAAATAAACCTCTCGGGCACACAATGTACAATTAACTTCCCAGGAACCTTACATACTTCCAGATTAAATAAGTTTTAAGCACTAGGCAATAGGCATATTTTGTTTTATACTGATTTTCCATGATCTCATACTTTTTTCCTATAACTGTAGCCTAGCCAGAGAACAGAGAGAGAGAGAGAGAGAGAGAGAGAGAGAGGCAATGTTGCCAGTCACCCAGTAAAGTAGGAGGTAGCCTCAAGAAAAGACTGTGTCCACCTCTCTGCTCAACCCACCTCGGCCACCCACACTTGGAAAATTAAATGCCTGTCTTGGGTTAGGCATGTTTACGAACATGGCCATAAACATTGATTCACTTAAATGCCTAACAAACCGAATAGGACGATTACACTTGAAGAGATGTGGCCCACTGCCAGCAATTTCTATCTTCATTGTCTATGCACCAACATCCACATACAAAGAAGATGAAATTGAGAAATTCTACATGGAATTGGAGGAGTTCTATAAAAAAAGATCACCTTCTACAAGATCATAGTCGGTGATTTTAATGCCAAGATAGGACCAAGAAGATCGGCTGAAGAAATCCACATCGGGACCCATGGCCTAGAATGGAACGAACAGGGTGAGAGACTATCTGAGTTCATCATGTCCACCAAGACCATTCATGGGAACTCACAGTTCCAGAAAGCTGAAGCGAAACGTTGGACATGGGAATCTCCTGGCCGACAGTTCCACAAATGAAATTGACCACATCATCTTCAATCGACGGTTTTGTCTGACCGATGTAGCTGTCGTCCCCAAATTCCAAACAGGAACGGACCACCGTCTCCTTCGTGCAAAAATTCTACTTGCGCAATCGGGAGAAAAGGCTGCAAAGTTTAAGAAGAGAACTCCCAGAATGACCACCAACTGGGAAATCTTTGGCACCATTGCAGCAACATGGGAAGATACCATCATTGACGACATCGATGAAGAATACAACCGACTGGTTCAGCACCTCCATGATTGTGCGAAGAATGCCGAGAGAGAAAGACACAAAAGGACGCCTGTCTTCAGAAAATCTCTAGCTCATTCGCCAACATGGCAAGGCGCGAGCCTCAGGAGACCAAATGCTAACATCCAAGCTTGCTAAACGGTGCAGAGAAGCGATAAAAGAAGACCTCAAAGACAGAAGAGCAGAAATACTGGAAGATGCAGCAGAAGCCGGGAAAAGCATTCGCACCGCCCGCCTGTCCTTCGCCAACTATAAGACCAAGATGACTGCCCTCCGACGCCCTGATGGATCTATCACATCTTCCAGAAAGGCAATGGAGAAGATTATCCAGGACTTCTACTCAAATCTCTTTGATAGCCACATCCACCTGCCCACATACCAAATTCCACAGGATGGATATGTCATTCCCAATGTCTCTCCCTTCTGAAATCCGACATGCCATCTCATCGGTAAAGAAGGGGACAGCACCAGGCCCAGACAAAGTCAGACCCGAACACCTGAAGAATCTGCCATCAGTACTCATCAATACACTAGCTCGGCTCTTCACATGCTACCTGTCCGAATGCAAGGTGCCCTCCCAATGGAAAACCAGCAGGACAGTTCTACTGTTCAAGAAGGGAGACATTCACGACATCGGCAACTATCGCCCCATCTGCCTGTTGTCTGTCATCTACAAGCTGTTTACACGAGTCATCCTGAACAGGATTAGCAGAACACTAGATGAAGGACAACCATGCGAGCAAGCAGGCTTCCGGAAGCCGATTCAGCACAATCGACCATATCCACACAGTCACCAAGCTCATCGAGGTTTGTAGGGAGTACAAGATGCCGCTCTGTCTCACGTTCATTGATTTACAGAAAGCCTTTGATTCTGTGGAGACTGAAGCAGTCATCGAAGCCCTAGCCAAACAGGGTGTTCAAACTCAATACATCAAGATCCTTCATGAGCCGTATTACGGATTCACCACCAGGATCTCACCATTCTACAAAGAAGTGATCATTAATGTAAAAAGAGGGGTTTCGAGAGGGTGATACCATTTCACCAAAAACTCTTCAGCGCCACCCTCGAGAACATCATGCAACAATTAGAATGGGAAGGAATGGGAGTGAAGATAGATGGTCGGCAACTACACCACCTCCGCTTCACTGATGACATTGTTCTAATAACACCAAACATTAGCCAAGCAGCACAAATGCTGGCTGACTTTGACCGAGAATGTGGAAAGATAGGTCTACAGCTGAATCTAAAGAAAACTATGTTCATGAAGAATGAACTAGTTCCAGAGGCCCCATTCACTCTCAATGGAACAAACATCTCTGAATGCAGCAATTATGTGTACCAAGGTCGAGAAGTCAACATGATGAACGACCTAAAACCTGAGCTGCGCAGGAGGAAGAGAGCAGCATGGAATGCCTTCAAAGGCATCGAAGAAATAGCTAAAAGGACAAAGAACCTCCGGCTCTGGGCACATCTCTTTGACTCCACCGTTCTCCCTGCATTAACATACGCCTCAGAGACCTGGGCCCTACAAAAGCAGGATGAGAATGTTATTCGGGTCTCCCAGAGAGGAATTGAAAGAGCTATGCTTGGAATATCACGCCTCACTCAAGTGAAAGAAGGAATCCGGAGTTCTGACCTCCGTCGCTATTCCAGAATCAGGGACGCTGTCTCATTTGCCAAGGCATGGAAAATCAGATGGGCTGGACATGTAATGCGATTTGGAGACAACCGCTGGGCTAGAGCCATTACCGACTGGATCCCACGGGATGTCAAAAGATCACGTGGCCACCCACCTACAAGATGGTCCGACTTCCTTGAAAAGACCCTGAAGAAACGGTTTGAGGCTCTTCATATTCCTGAATCAACCAGATACCATTGGGCTACATTGGCACGTGATAGGGTCCAATGGAAATGTTACTGGCCCCCACTCGAGCAAATTGATGAATAACGGGATTCAAGTGATCAAGTGATCAAGTGATCAAGTCTTGGGTTAGAACTGGTTTCTGCTGAAGCTACCAAAAGGGGCACAGACACAGATGTTCATGTCCACCAGTCCCCAAAGTAGTTGTCAAGCTGCACCTGGAGAACAATTGTTCTACCTGGTGTGGGAGATGATCCCTACAATTTAATTATTCTGGGAGCTGTGGATTTACACTGGGGCAAGGAATTGTTCTTTACAGGAATGGAAAGTTATTCTTAACCTTGACATAGGCATTCTGGATCCATCTCATTTCCCTCACAGGAAAACACAAAAAAAAAAAACCTTCAAGAGAAACTAAGATAAGGAAGCAGTTTTTTTTTAAATTATAACTGATTTAGAAAGATGCGGGTGATATAAAGAGAAGACTTATGAGAGAGAGACAAAGAGAGACAGAGAGAAAGACAAGGAGAAAGACAGAGAGAGTCAGAGAGAGAGAGAGAGAGAGAGAGAGAGAATTTGCTTCTCCAGAGTGTAAAAAGCTGCAAGCAAGACAGACCAGCGAGATGTGTGTTCAAGGAAAGAGCAAGCCCAGAATTGCTTTGGGAGGAGGTATAATACAATTCTTCATTTTCTCCCCCTGGAGTTTCCTGTATACACTGAAGTTAATGGAAGTATCAACATAGAAATCCCTTGTGCTGTTGATGGTCCCGTCATAATTTTAACCCTTGCATTGCTGATGGTCTCTTCATAATCTCAGACTTTTCTGCATTTTCTTCTTTTCTGAAGTGTCCACTGTGGGTTTGGAACTTTGGATTTTTTGGATTTTTGCATCTGGTGGTGGGTGTCTTAGTTTCATTTCTCAAAAAAAAGAATTATGTTTGAAAAGGATACTGTTTTCATGTTTTTGGTATACCTCAAGGCAAGGAATCTCTTCTTAAATGTTCTTATTTTCCAAAGTATATTAACAGCACTCACATGACTGTGTCTGAAATACCAACATAGGATATTGATTGACTCAAAAAACATATTCCTTTGACTGTTATTTTGATAGAAATTTTATACAACTCTCACCTATAAATCCCATGAAGGCACTATATTGTTTGACTAAAGTCAATTAGCTGTTAAATAAGCTAATTGAGAGGTAAGCAAGGTCTACAATGTGTGAATTTATTTTATTATTATTCATAATGCAATGTGTATGAAAACTCAGAAGGTTGTTTTCCATTCTCAATACTATTTCCAGTACATTATCATTAATTTATGCATAAATTCATATATTAAGAAAATTGAGTCAATAGTCTTGACTCCTCTTTGGAGGAAAGAGGAAATTATCACAATCACTAACTAATCTCACCACCACTCTTTCTCCTCCATGGTATATACCTCTAATTTCAACTTTTTTTTTGTTTTTATGTGTGATTTTTTTGGAGGCTAGTGGTTCCCATGGCTTACTCCTGACTCTGTCCTTAGCAATCTCTCCTGGTAATTTCAGAGGACTATATGAGGCGGAATGCCGGGAACCACTGGGGTCCCCAACAGTATCAGGATAGAAGTTCTCTTCTGCCTGCAAAGCCTCCAGGGAAAACTCACAAGTCTGGCACTGTTCCAAAGGGCTTTTAATAGAACAAGCTCTACCACCACAATCCAATATAATGGAAGACATTTAGCTCTGGTCAGAACTTAGACCAGAGCACGAGGGGTCAAGTCTCCCACCAAAGAGAATCCTACCAGAAAGAGTACCACCAAAGTGGATGCAGTATCTCAAGTCAGTCCCCTTATATACACAAAAGTAATCCTAACTTCAGGGAAGGTCCTGTGAACAAAGATCAACTAAACATCTTCTAAAGAGTAGAAGGGACTGCTTGTGTGTAATAGGATGGTGCCACACCCTATTACAAGTCTAAACAAATGATTATGCCAAGGACTAATCTCTTCAGAGATTATCTCTTATGTTGAAACACTGGAGAGAGAGGGGGCTGGCATAAAATAATACATATTAATTTCGTGGGCTTCATATAATCTTGGTAGTACCTAAACGGTCCTTTTTATTTATTATCTGCACCAGGGTGATTCTGAGTATCTTGTTCTTTGTATAGTGAACGGATCATGCTCGCCTGCTTAAGCACAAACTAGTATGATCCTTCCTATAATCTTAAACTATAGTCTCAACATATTCAAGGTGGTAGTCTCTTGGTAAATTCTAACTGCCCCACGCTGGGACTAGTGGGTATAAAGAGGACATGTGTCCAATCTAGATAACATAAAAGTCATAGTAGATATATAATAATAATTCAGAAGTTACTCATTCAGAATCAAGATGATTTCTGTAACTGCACACACTCCATCAGTGCTTACACAGAAGAGAGATCTTATTAGTATAAGCCCTGAATTAGGGATATGAAATAACTTAAAGTATTATTAGATTAAACTGCAAAGATCCCGAGCTAACTAGGTTTTTCATTCAACAGTGGAAATCTTACCTGGGCTAGTTGCATGCAAGGCAAGTACCTTATTTAATGCACTTTCTAGTCTCTCTAATATAAAATAGCTTTCATCACTACCACAGTGACTCTGATCATGTTATATGCCATTGAAGCTACTGATGAACCTGTAAAGCCTCTTGTTCCTCCAGAATCTTCTTATTTTATAATTTTCAGAGTACAGAGATGGATTTTTGCTTGCTTGTTATGAGGCCACACCTGTAAGTGCTCAGGGCTTACTCCTGGTTCTGAGCACAGTGATCACTCCTGGTGAGACTGGGATTAAACACATTTCTGTCATCTATAGGGAAAGTGCTTAGCCACTTAACAATCTCTCCAACCTCCACAACACTCACCCCCATCAAATTCTGAAAAACTCTTTGTTCAGAAACTTTGGAAGTTTCTGATAATGTTAGAAGAAACACAAAGTCTGCACATCGTCTATCTATTTTTCCCCCCTGCTGCCTTCTTTTTTTTCAATGTTGTTAGTATGGCTATATGACTCTAACATAGTCTGACACAGGCCTCTTTGCTTATTTAGAATTATTCCATCTGTTTTATGCACTGATATCTTCTACCAAGGAAAATGATTGGCAGCAGTGCTCAATAATTCTATTATTTTATATATATATATCTACTTTTTAAAAAAGAATGTAAACACTGTGCTTTGCAAGGTGTTCATAATACACTTTTTCAAGCATTCTGTGTTCCATCACCACTCCTACCACCAGTGGGGTCTTCTCTCCATCAATGTCCTCAGTTTCCCACATATCCTTCACAGTTCTGTTCCTTAGCAGGCACAAACAAATTTTACTTCATATTGTTTGTTACCAAAAAATAGAAAATGTAATTATCAGATGAAGGTCAATTTATACCAGTTGCTATAGCTCACAATGGTGTTACTAAAGTCATTGAGAATTTACTGAACTCATTTGTGATGGCTGAACTTTTTTGTATAACTGTTTGTGCTTATTGAATTTGATCGGATTCTCTGCAACTTTACCATGAAATTTTCTGTGCTACTGTTGGACTTTTAGCAATAACATGGAAAAGTGTCACAACTCCAAGAGCTGTAGCATGACCCCTTTACATGTTGGAGGAAATCAGGAATAGCAGCTGCTGGCTGCTCTGGAAGGGAGGGCAATCTGGGAAATCTGCTCACCTACATTATGAGAAGTCCTCAGAGTTTTGAGCCCAGAGTTTGATCTACCTGGTATGTTGCTGCAGTTTGGTGTCTTCTCAAGATAGTTGTGGAGCAGGGTTCACTTATCTGATGGAGGAGGTCCAGTGCAGTTGCTACTGTCTTTAAGTCTTTTAAAAATAAGTGCATTTATACATTAATAATAAAATGATTAAGGTCAGATTCTCACCTACCTTTAAAGAAAGCACAGTCGGCTTGGTCAACAGTTCTAACAAATTTGAGCACATACCAATAGACCAACAAATCACATGCATAGAGCCTTATAGGTCAAGAAATGAAAAGCCCTGAAATTAGACACATTTGAGTTCAAATCTCAATATTCATTACCTGTCCAACCTTGGGAAAGATATTGAATATTCTGGTGATCCAATTTCAGAACCTGAGAATAACAGTATTCTAATTTTTGTGTTGTTGGAAGGATTGAATAAGTTAACAAAGCACTAAAAATTAATTACCACATATTAAATACTTGAAAGGATTACTTATAGTACTAGTGGTATTAGTAGTATAGTAGTAATAGCTGCAGTAGTAATAACAATTCTACTTCTGTTAGTAGAAGTATTGCTACTTATGTAACTACTACTATTAAATCCACTACTGTTGCTAATTCATTATTATTTAATATGCACATACAAGTATATACCAGGAAACAACATATGGTATGTGCAATGGCAACATTTTATTTTATTTTATTATTATTATTGTTGTTGTTGTTCTTGTTCTTGTTATTTGGCTTTTGGAGTCACACAGGACAATGCTCAGTAGTTACTCCTAGTTCTGCACTGTAAATTATTCCTTGCAGTGCTTTGGAGACCATATTGGATGCTGGGGATCAATCTCATATCAACCATGTGCAAGACAAATTCCATATCTGCTGTACTATCATTTCAGCATCAACATTTTCAATATTTTATGTTGACTATATCAGGTGTTAACTTAGCTTGTAGTTGTCATTTCTATAAAACTATTCAATATAGAACCTAGTAGAAGAATTACATCCATGTAGCTTGTTAAAGATCTGCTCCCAAGATGCAGCATATTCATTTCCTAAGGTTTCATGCTTATCATAAGGATTTTGGGATGCTGGCATTCTCAAAATAATTCAGCAACCTCGGGGAAATCCAGTAAAATCTCCGGACATGCAAACTTGGTGGATTATATTTCTAAGTTCATTGATGAACCAAGTAGCAAAATGCCCTAATTTCACAGGAACAAGATCAGAATCTATATATTTGAGACTTTCCTAGATCTTTCTAAATGGCTCATTATTTCAATATTTCTGCTTTGAATCCTTTATAATAAAATAATCCTAAAGTAAGCGGGTTTAGAAATGGTCTAATCAGATTAATATGAATGCATGCTCTATTGTGTGAAGATCTAAAAATGATTCATTTTTTTCTATTTTTCAGATAGTTTCTGTCATCTGAAGTAATGGTGACCTGGGTTGTGGGCTATAGGTGAAGATTCAAGGCAACCTAATTAAAAAATTATATAGGGGCCGGAGCGATAGTCCAGCGGGGTAAGGCTTTTGCCTTGCACGTGGCCGCCCATGCCGGCCTGGGTTCGATCCCCGGCATCCCATATGGTCCCCACGCACCGCCAGGAGTAATTCCCTGAGTGCAGAGCCAGGAGAAACCCCTGAGCATCCCCGGATTTGAGACAAAAAAAAAGCAAAAAAAAATTATATAGTGTTTTTAAGGATGTACGCTTTGTTATGTTCATTTGTTCTCTCAAACTGGACTACTCAAATTTTTACACTTTGGTATAAAAAAACTTGGTATATACATTTTAGGTATTATCTCTGCTATTTCTTAAAAATACCTCTTAAGGTCCCATTTTAATGATTTAGACAGGTGTGCACAGAGGACATTACTGCTTTAGATAAAGGTTTTATGTGGGATAGTTAGGTGGAAAAGCAGGTGAAAAAATTCAGCAGGGATAGTTGGAATTTTGTTTGAATTTTATATTGTTAATGTATCAGATTAGCTGTACTATATTGGTCTTTGCTAGAATAGATTACTGTTTCTAATTGTTTTGGTATTAGAGAAAAATCAAAAACAGACAAACACAACCATTGTATACAGTCACTTGAACTCTATTAATGTATGAGTGGTGCTTGGGTGTTAAGACTTGTTACAATGATACGCAGCCCTAAAGCACAGACTAAATGATGTTCAATCAATGTCAATTATCACTGCTGTGGCTCAAGCATTGATATATATTTTGATCACATTTTCTGACAGTGAGTTACAAGATCAATGTTCTGCATGTTCATTGAAGTATTAAAACAAGTTGGTTTAAACACAGTAATTACTGACCATGGCTCTTTGCACAGTCCTTGTCACAAGGCCAACACTAAGTAAATATAAATAAATACACTATTATATTTAAAGTCCCCAATGCATAATATGAATAACTTTATTTATTCCTTTATTTTGGTTTGGGGGGTCACACCCAACTTTTCTCAGGGTTTACTTCTGGCTTTGTACTCAGAGATCACTCCTGACTTGTTTCAAGGGTCCTTATGGGGTACCAGGGATTGAACCCAGGCTGCTTTAACTACAAAACTTGTGCCTGCCCTATATACTATCTCTCCATCCCCTTAAATAAATTCATTTAACACCTCATTATAACTTGGGTGACAGTACATAATTTATACTGTTTTAATGACCTTGAGAGATTGCATGGTAGATAAATAAATATATATTTACCATATTCATATTCGGTAAAATGAACTTCATATTTTATTCTTGTAAATGAAAACTTCAAAAAAATATGAATAAGCCTGAGTTCTAGTATACAGACTGACAGAAGGAACTTTATGCTCATTTCTGTTTATTCACTCGGGCTTGCCTTCCATTATTTCTTGTAATATGAGTCAATAAGAAACATACTGTTTAATCATAGAAAACTTTGTAGCCATATATCTCATGGTGATTAAATGAAATTTATTTTTTAAAACATGCTGTAAATATAATTTTTAAAGAAGTTATAACTTGAACACTAATTATTTGATAAATATATATTATATTTTAGGTTACAGGTTTAGAGTAGTGTTCAAATTTCTGTATTGATGCACAATGATACTATCCACTCCTGCCACTATAACGCTCATCCCTGTATATGATCTGATCTAGTGTCCCACCATTGCTCCAGTGGTTTACTTAACATTTATGGTTTAGGTGCAAACTATTCATTCACTTTACACCTTCAACATTCTTGAGCCCTTTCACTTTATGCTCAATGCAATTGTCTAGCAACCAATTTGACTGTTCCCTGCTTGTTTCCAAAGATAGCAGTGAAGGTCTGTATTCAAGTCTCCATGGTTAATTGTTCATTGATATCATCCACAATCTCTATTTTCTTTTCTACATACATACATAGATGAGTGAGATTATACTGTATTTTTCCTTCAACCTTTGAGTTTCTTTTATGTTTCCTAAGATACATCACCTCTTCTTAAAAAACACATCTTATTCTTACATGTTGTCTATCTTTTCCATTGTTTTATCTTCCCTATCTCATTGTTTTAACATTTGCATCATGAGAAATTCTGGATTAAGAGTTATTCATATGCATTTTTCTGTATTTACTTATGACTTGATATTTGTAGTTGAAAATTCACACAGCATATTGGACAGTAGTAATTAAAGTGCATAGACCCTTATTTAATACAGTTTTGCTTTTCTGAATAGGAGTTGACTGTACTTAATATTTATTATAACAAATGTATCAGAGTCTTGTCTCCTCATTTTCACCTTTTATTAATAATTTGGTTTGGTGATCACAGCCAGTGTTGTTCAGGGCTTATTCCTGGTTCTATGTTCAGGGATCACTCCTGGTTGTATATGGGGAACATATGTGGTTCCTGTAATTGAACCCGGATGAGCTGAATGTAAGACAAGCACCTTGTCCACTGTATACTTTCTCTCCAGCCCTTTGTTTTCTGGTTTTGATGATGAGATTCTTAATTACTCATAGTCAGATAATATATGTCCTGCAAACAGGTAATACTTTCAAATATGCTGAATTGCTACTTTCAAATTATTGAAATATTATTAAATTCAATATATCCATAAAATTAAATTAAATATTGCTTATATTAATTATAAAATATTCTACTAAATAGTATCATTTCAATGGACTATCCTTATACCATTTTCTTCACATACATTATACTATTTCCTTCACATACATCTTTTTAGTCTTTATTCCCCTCCCTACATGAGATAAGATGTCTAGATATAACATGAAAACAAGGTTCTTTGTATTCATCAGTTTAGATTCTGGAGAGGTATCCTTCCCTGGTGGAGAGTGTTTGCTACAAAAATCATTCTGATTGTATTTCATATCATTTATTCTCTTTCTCCTGCTGTAGTCTCAGAGAGGGCTTTTTGGTACTTTGTTGTGAGAATATGGCAAGATTTGTGCTGCTAAACCCTTCAATGTGTGATGCCCTACCCTATTCCCAGAGACTCTCCCAAGAAAAACTAGTCTTCCTCATTGGGCAACTATTGTAATGTGCCCTGCTTGAACTTTTTATCAGAATCCTGAAAACTCAGAATAAAATCCTTCAGTAAAAAGCCAAGCCTGGGTAAATCTAACCCATTTTGGAATCTGTTATCACCAAATATGGGAAGGCAGGTCCATAATGCATTTAATGGTGTTAACTATTTTCCCATGGACTAGAAAGATAGTAAAAGGTAGGACACTTGCCTTGCACAACTCACATGGATTTAATTCCTGGCACTGTGTAGTCTTCTGAGAATAAAAACCAGGAGTAAGACATGAGAACAAAACCAGGAGTAAGCCCCAAATATAAACAGGTGTACCTCCAAAATGAAAATCCATCAAGGAACATACTACTCTACCATTTGAGTCAACTTTCTAACCTCAAAATTTCTGATCTTTGAAACCACATATAGCACATTTATTTAAATCTTTGTTTTCTCTTCTATTGCAATTTGATTATTTTGGACACAGAGAATATGTAATAAACTAAATGTTAATTGGTCACAAAAAAGGTTTGGCTTCACTTCAACTATTTTCCATTAATTCCCCCATCCCACACAATACAATCATACTTGCAACTTGTCACTTGGCTTCCCATTGTTTATAGATTTGCTCGGCAGGCGCCAGTAATGTCTCCATTCGTTGGGAATGAGGTCCATTATTGTTATTGTTTTTGGCATGTTGATTATACCCGGATAGCTTGCCAGACTCTGCCGTGACTCTGGATTTATCCCAGGGGGCCCAGATTACTGTTAAACATGACAGTATAATCCACAGAACAACTAGTAAAAAATAGGAAAATAACAGAATATTTTGTTGTCTGACATACTTCCCACCTCCTGATACCCCCTAACACTCTTCAGAAGAGTATATTCATATTCCATTCTGTTCATGTGAGTCCGGCAATGCTCAAATTGCTCATAATATTTCTTCTTGCCTATGTGTCTTAGAACTTCCAATAGAAAAAATGTGTATGTGAGAAATTCTACATACTAAACAAAATAAATTGTTTAACTAGTTCCACAGCTTCATAAAGTCCAATTCCCTTTAATATCTAGGACATGTACATATGTACATATATAAATATGTATATTTAAATATGCATATATAAATATTTATATATGTACATATGTAAATGCATCAGTTGCTAAAATAATAACTCAGTAATATTCCTTAGGGAAAAAATGAGCCTGCCTAAATAAAGTGCCATGTGAATTTGAACAAGTTTAAATTCTAGAAAGTATCTAGGTGGCAGACTAATGCTCATTGCAAAATTCCAATAGATGTTAAATAGTACCTGTGTGTGAAGATTTTACTGATGACTGATTTTAAATGTCTCTCTTCCTCAGGTAAGGAGCCAGCAAATACAGTATCAAAGGATATTAAATGTTACTTTTATACTTTCTTTTGGATTTTCAACTGTGAATTAACAAAATCCATTATCACACATAAGTTTTTTGCATTGCATTACTGATGATGTTGCTCAATGGGTAATATGAACCCATTTAAAATTTAAAACAAAATTTTTACATAGTTGGAGTAAATGAACTATCAAGGTGGTCAGTAGAAGTAAAATTAGGAAATTCAGATAAACTCGTGCTTGGTGTCTAGAACCAAGAGAGGGGAGATTTGAGAGAGAGAAAGAGTTTGAGAGTGTACTCCTATCTCTTTTATATAATCTGTCCATGTCAGTAACCAGTGACAAAGTCATGTCACCCTAGCAGAAGTTGGAGAATTCAGCCACCTAACCCTGGAGTAAGAGACTACTTAATTGTTTTTTGATGGTATATAGAAGGGCCAGCAAGCATGGTGTTCATTGTGCTCCCTCTATTCTTGATCTTCTGAAGAGTGTTAGGGGTATCAGGAGGTGGGAAGTAAGTCAGGCAACAAAATATTTCTAGTTCCTTTGGTTGTATTTTGCTCTCCATTATTGAGGGACACACATCACTTTTCTTTCTTTAAAATCTAAACTGCTTCTAGGGAAACATGCATGATTAATATATCAGCACAAACTTAATAAAATATGCTTTTTAAAATGATTTTTGAAACTGCACTACTATAGCAGTTTTTATATTTGATTGAAAAATATTTACCATATTTTATAACATGAACTTTATATTTTTTATAATATAAAAATAAGATGAAAATATTTTACCTATAGTTTTACCTTAGTTGAAATTATATTTCAACTCATCCTGGGAGTTACCTAATCATCACTTTTTCTTCAATGTCTAACATAATGGAAGAAGAGGTTGATACCAATTTGATGTTAACTTCAGGAAAACACAATCCGTTGCAATTATAGCTCTGGTTTTAAGTTTTTTTAAATTGTAGACATTTATTTTGTATTAAATTTTAGTGATTCTAACACCATCTTCAACAAATATAGTCACGTGAAGCATATAAAACACTCATATGAGAGACCAAGACTATTTTATGAATTACACTTTATAACAAAGAATTAACCAATCAATATATAACTGGAAATGAGAGAACTATAGGCAAGATAATGACAAAGTAATTACTCTGACTTGAACTCAAAGTCTAAAATTTTCTAATTTACTTTAATGAAACACTATGCTCTGCCTACATAAATCATATATTTCTATTAAATGTTTTGTTATAAAATGCTTATTTAAATAGTTGAAAAGAATCTCTGGCAGCACAAGTAGCTTCTGGTGGGGATAATTTTTTGGTCCAGACTTACTATTTGCATTAACAGAGAAGAGTAGTTGCAGTCTTTTAATAAAAATTTAAAACAAAACCAAATTAGATATTAAAATTAAGTGTAATTTCTCCAGCTAAGAATAGGAAAAATATATTGAGTAGAGCACTTTATAGTTTAAAGGCTTGAGAATAAAAAGCCTAACCCAATTTAACTATTCTTGATGTGTCTCTCAGTGGATAGCATCTCCTTCTTATCCTAATTGAGTTTCTGTATTTCACTCCTATTAATAACTGCTACAGAGAGATATTGGTCAAGTGGTAAAACAGTCTTAACAGTTTTCTTCATATGTAAAAGATTAGGTACTTACAATATGCATAGAAAGATGGTAATTATAGCCCATGTTGACCTATTTCCATATATGTCAGAAGACTTTTATGCTATAATATGTTAAGTTTTAGACACAAACTGATCTCATCATACAATCTTTAATTAAGCATTATTATGTGTGTTGAGAAAACAAGTAAAACAGGGACAAAAGAAAAAACAAATATTACCTCTAGATCACTATCACTATCACTATCCTCCCGTTGATCATCTATTTGCTCCAGAGGGCACCAGTAGTATCTCTATATGTTCTGTCTCATGCTAGTAGAGCCCAAGGGCATCTTCTCGCTCCAGGAACATAAAGAGCCTCAAACCATTATATTGGGTCATGGGAATGAACCAATATAATTGTTACTGGTATTTGGCATATCAAATACAACACGGGCAGCTTGCCAGGCTTGCCATGCAGGTGGCATACCCTTGTAGTCACCTCTAAATATAGCATTTATAGATGAACCGAGGCGGTGCAAGCGGCCGTGCGAGACAGGCTGTAATAGGCTGTCGCTGGGTGGAGTTCTGACGAGAGGGAAGTCTGGATGTGGAAAATGGCAGCCCGATGGAGTGGGGTAGGGAGTCATTTGGCTTGTTGTGAGGCTCTGCTGGGGTGGCGGGCCAGGGCTAGAAACCGCCATCCCCTCCCAGGTGCCTACGTGAGCAGCTGGGCACAGGGAGAGCAAGTAGCAGCTCTGCCCCATGTCTGTAAGTCTAGATACACACCACAAAGTATACAAATAGTTAGACTAATACATAAATAAAGATAGAAATAATAAAAGGTCTATCTTGCATGTATACAACAGAAATCCCCTTTCCCATAAATCTACTTTCTTTTTTTATGAGCAAAAAAAAAATAACTCCCAGTTGGACTAAACACTACTATTCCTCTATTCCTCCATTATTCTTGTACTTCCTAGAGGACAGCATCACACACCTGATTAAAAAAAACTAGAATGTGTAAAATGTTCTGGGTGTTCCCGAGGGGACTGTCTTTTACAAGTAAGAATGCATACAAATGCTTCAGGGAAGCTAGCACTGGAGCAGGTCATTAAAGAGTGACCAAATATTTGAGGACACCGAGTATTGAAACTAAAGCAGTTTCTGATATTTCTCAAAGAATGTAGAGAGTGGGAACCAATGCATCACATTTCTGAAGGAGTGAATAAGAAATTTAAGCCATGTGATAACTCAAGGAAAATGAAGAAAGGCAGCTTTAGGAAAGAGGCAACAGGTGATTCATATTTAGCATCAATTTTCTGCTACCGGAAAGATGACTCTGTTGCATAAAATATCACTCATCAGCTCTCTCTTTCAATCCTTAGGTGGTCACATAACCAAAGATAGTAAAATTTTAGCAGTGGAAACTTTATTATATCACATATAATAGTCCTTTGTATTTTATAATCCTGCAGGATGATTCTTTTACAAATCAAGTAATTAGGGAATTCTGTGGGAGTAAGTTATGAAGGTATAAAAGTAGGTTTCTTTGCTGAAGTTCTACATGGAGGATAGCTGTAGAGTAAACAGGGAAAAAAGGATATTGTCAATAAGGGTGATATGTAATACATTGTGGGAAGCCATTAAAATGAGAGGAATTTTTCTTCATACAGTTTATGCTTAATTATATCCTATAAAGAAGTTGACATTGTTGTGATAGTTAGACAAAAGAGTAAGGCAAGTAACTTATAACTCTAACACAAATTATTATTTGGATACCCAATGAAAATTGACCATTCTCTTTCCATTTTATAGAAATAAAACAGACTTCCTGTTTAGTGCCCTTTTCTTTCTGAAGCTTTTTACTCATTTCTTGCTCGCCCCATTTACCTAATATATTATCTAAGGATATGGTTCAAGTTATATTTTCCAAAGTTAAAATTCTCTGACTGGAAAATGTATGTAGTCTCTCATTCATGTTCAAACACAAAAATGACCAGAAATACTTTCAGAATTGCAAAAGATGCAGATAAACAGAATTTTTGTAAGTGATGATATTTGGGAGGTTCAACCACAACTTTCTGTTATTATTATGAGCAGATCTTCTTAGCCAAGGTGACATTCAGTGGATTTATTTTTATTTCCAGTGCCCCTTCAGAAACTCTGCATGAAAACCTTTATATAAACCAAGAATTATTATGGAACTAAACACCTAACATGGTAACTAGATAAAAGCATGCTGCAGCCCAAACCAGAGTTTCTTAAAAATGGATGTGAGCTCTGCTAATTTCTAAAATATGATTATATTTACTGGGGATTAGACTATAAAATGAACATGGCCAAGTCCTCTATTATTTCAGAAGATTCTCTTTAAATTTCATGAACAGTCTCTGGGAGGCTCCTAATGGTCAGCAATGCAAGCATTTGCTATATATTTTTCTTATCTATAATCATGTTTGAGTCTGAGTCCAAGACTCAAACATGGATTCAGAGACATGGGGTAGAGCTGCTACTGGCTCTCCCTGTGCCCAGCTGATAATGAGGCACCCAGGAGGGAAGGAAAGTTCTATTCCTGGCCCGCCATCCCAGAAAGGCTTGCAAAAAGCCTGAGGAAGCCCCACATCATGAGGGCCACCATTTTTTTAGTATTTTATTATACCACCGTGAGATATACAAATAAAAAGATATACAATTAAAAGTTCATGTTTGGGTTTTGGTCATACAGTGTTTCAGCACCCGTCCCCTCCACCAGTGCCCATCTCCCATCACCAACATCCCCGGTTCCCTCCCCCCCTTCCCCAGCCCTGCTCCATGGCAGGTTCTTTATTTCTTTCCCCTTTCTCTCTCTTTCTCTTTTCCTTCCCCTCCAGACTATGGATTACAGAACATACATTAAAAAAGGTTGTCATGTGTATCCTTTTGCCTCTATTTAATGCTCAGTTCTAGGTTGGCATTAGTACCCTCGACTATTATTAGCACCCTGTTCCATTTTCTGTCTTACCTAAACTCTGACTCCCACACGTTTGTGATAATCTCCACCTTTGACAAGACCTCCTGATATATGTTTCACTTGACCTTGGATATTGGTATCATAATATGTACATATATATTTATGCCATGCAAATAAATGCAGTCATTCTGTATCTGTCTCTCTCTTTCTGGCTAATTTCGGCTCAACAAAATCTTCTCCATGTCCATCCATTTATAGGCAAATTTTATGACTTCATTTTTCCTAACAGCTGCATAGTATTCCATTGTGTAGATGTACCAAAGCTTCTTTATCCAGTCATCGATTTTCGGGCACTCTGGTTGCTTCCAGATTCTGGCTATTGTGAATAATGCTGCTATGGACATAAAAGTAGGGATGGTGTTTCCGCTGCGTATTTTTTGGTTTCCCAGAGTAGATTCCCAGGAGTGGTATGGCTGGGTCAAATGGGAGTTCAATTTCTAGTCTTTGGAGGAAAGTCCATATTGTTTTCCAGAAAGGCTGTACCAGCCGGCATTCCCACCAACAATGGATGAGTGTCCCCTTTTCCCCACATCCACGCCAGCACTTGTTGTTCTTGCTCTTTTGAATATGTGCCAGTCTCTGTGGTGTAAAGTGGTATCTCATTGTTGTTTTGATTTGCATCTCTCTGATGATTAGAGATGATGAGCATTTTTTCATATGTTTTTTGGCCATTCGAATTTCTTCCTTGCTGAAGTTTCTGTTCATTTCTTCTCCCCCATTTTTTTGATGGGGTTGTTTGTTTTCTTCTTGTAAAAAGTTCTACCAGTGCCTGATATATCCTGGATATTAACCCCTTATCAGATGGGTATTGGGTGAATATTCTTTCCCATTCTGTGGACTGCTTTTTGTATCTTAGTCACTGTTTCTTTTGAGGTGCAGAAGCTTTTCAGTTTCGTGTAGTCCCATATGTTTATCTTTTCTTCTAGTTGCTTTGTTAGTGATGTTTCACCTTTGAAGATGCCTTTAGCTTCAATGTCGTGGAGGGTTTTTCCTATATTTTTCTTCAATGTACTTTATGGATTCAAGTCTGATATTGAGATCTTTAGTCCATTTTGATTTGATTTTTGTGCATGGTGTTAG